>VYZS01004501.1:35462-61521 GCA_013400695.1 Neodrepanis coruscans | reverse complement strand
TCGGCACCCCACCGGCCGCTCCCGCCGGCAGCTGCGGGGGGAAGGGGGGGGCCTCCACTGGCCGTGCCGTGGCTGTCGCTGGGGCTGGAGCCGCTGGGCCAAACAGCGCTGGGCAGCACCGAGCCCCAAGGGCAGCCACGCCGCCCCACACAGTACAGCGGGAGAAGGGGACCACCGAAACGGTGCGGGCGCTGCCTGCAGCCCCGGCAGCTCCCGGCGCACGCCTCGCCGCTGGGGAAAGAGGGGCCACCTAAAAACCCACACGGCTTTCCCCCTCCTCCCCTCGCCGGGCCGCCATCCCGCGCGGCTGGAACACAAATCGTTTTTACTTTCATTTTTAACCCTACGACATCAAGTTAATTTTCTTGGAGAAATAAATCCTAACAATATTTCTAAAACAGGAAACCATCTTCAAATTCAATCAATCATTCAATTAGGTTAAATGTACACTTAGAATTAGATGTATTTATGCATTTATTTTACCTTTTGAAACATTTTCTTTGGTTCTCATCCTGACAGCCACAAGCTGAGTAGTGCCTGTTATGTGTGGAAACACAAATACATACTGTATACATATGCCACAAATCAGTGTACCTTTGACATCTAACAGTAGCTATTTATGGACTACAATTAAAAAGAATCACAGAAGTGGTGAAGGGTAAACTCCAATTCTGTCCAAGAGTTGAAAATGAGGTACTACATTCTGGACAAACTGGGGCATATAACTAAAGTCCAAAAATTAGCAAATGCGTTTTGATTGTTTAGTGAAGTTCGGCCTTATTGTTGAAGAATATTTATGGTAGGTAATTACTGTTTCTTAAAAAACAGCACAAAAATTTATTGAATTATGCTAAAAATATTGCCCTTCTACATTAACTTTTCCAAACAAATGGAATACTTACAAATGTTTACATTTTCTGTCTTTAATGACCTTTATAGTAAATAATCATATTTTCAGAGTAACTGAATATATATTTTACTCTTTTTTAAAGTCAATAGTACACTTAAACTGCTGGTACAAATTTACAATTTCTTATTAAAAGAATCTTAAGCTTTTTTGTCCCTTTCTATAGGTATCTTCTGCTTTCCCATGTGTGTTTTCCCGTGTGTCTTTAAACACAAAGTGTGTTTAAAGAATGCAGTGAGTTTGATTACATTCAGGATAGGTTAAAGCCAAAATGCCAATTCTCTACTTTCCTTCTGTTTTTAAAAATCTCTTCCTCTCAGTATTTGCTCCCGTGAGAAATACCTTTTAATATGACATCCCAAAGGAATAAGCATCACTAATGTGACTCTTCGAGTGCCTATATTAGTAATTTCTTCATGATATTTTTTCAATAGAGAAATTGCTGTGTTACTATTCATGTTCCTTTGGTTTAAAATATATCATCTCCTATACATAGATTTTTTTTTGGCCATGACCAACACAATGATTGGCAGAACAAGATGAAAGGATTGCTTATCTTGATATATAGCTCCTGATGTCATCAGGCCCTCCACACAAGTGATATCTTCCGTATTTGCCAACATAGATGTTGTATCTCATCTAACTGATTCACTTATAGTAGCTTTGATGAATATGTAGGAGAAAATTAAAATTTTCTGCATTGAATGGCAGTTTTTGAAATAGACTGTAAGTGTGAGGCTCATCTAATTAAGCACAAGTTTTTTTACCATGGAATTATCTATATCTAAATTAATAATGTTAGCCTTTCTTTACACTTAGTAGACAGTAGTTCTTGAGAACTGGTATAATCACTTAAAGTTGTAAATATGAATATCCCTGAGCAAATCACTTTTTATGATCAGTAAGCACAGTCTGGCTTTTAAGGAGAAAGATAGGATGAACATCATAACATGGCATTGTCTGATGTGTACTGAAAAGCAGTATGCTTTATGGATAGTTTTAAACATAAGCGTATCTGAAGATAAAAATCTTTGTAGTAAATTCACACACTGTTAAAACCAAGTTCATGTCTGAATAAATTACATCAACACACTTGTATTGATTTACTTTAAAAAAAAAAGTCTATTAAGTGGATGATGTTACATCAGAATTTAGCCACATTTATTACTTTTAGTTAGACTAGTTGAGTTTCATAAAACAAAAGTAATGATTGCATTGTGCTTTATATGTGCACACTTTATTTGTAATGATTTCTGAATCATGTGACTATATTCCAGTAAATTCAATGAGAGTTTGTTCATGTCTATTAATCTACAAATAATAGTACACAAACAATAAGTGATTTTAATTTTAATATGACTATATAAAAACATAATTGTAATTGTTTTTAAAAGAAAGTCTCAGAACACTACGTAGAGGATTATTGATCATTAGCAAAGAAGTCTTGCATTTACAGTATTAAATTTATTAATGCTGGTCCTTTTTTTATGCAAATTTTTGTGCACCAGCTTTCTACTTCATAGGCAATGACATTGGATTTAAATGCCCTCTGTTTCAGAACCATCTTACAATAATATTTTTAATCATTAATTTCAAGATGATTAAAGCTATAACTATATATATAACTATATCTATAACTACCTGACTATAACAGGTAATACAGCTCTGGTGAGCAGTAGGGAAAAATTTCTTCTTAGAAGCGCAATGTCTAAGAGGTTATAATTTGCCTGTTCAGAGTGGAAACAGTAATTTAGTTCTTTTTCCCAAAGGAACCAAACAAACAAATTAGAAGATGGGACTTCGGAGACCAAATTAAGGATACTTCAGTTTAGATTTTTTGTTCATTGTTTCCTTGCTTTTAAACATCAAGCTGTTATGCCAAAACATTTCACTGTGATTTTTAAGGAAGAAACTGATTGAAAAGATGCTGCCATAACACAATTCCCTCCATCTCTTCAGTAAATGTATTTATAACAGGATTTTCTGGGGTTTGGATCATCAAATTCCCTGGTAAACATTGGGTATTCACTGATGTAAAGTGAAGTAAATGCCAGATACTGATGTTATCTATCATTAACCAGAATACTCTGTATGTATTAAAATCATAGCCTTCTATGTGCTATTTGTCTTTCTCCTCATGGTTATAAATGAAAAGAAACAGAATTCTGAAGATAATGGCCTCTAAGGTCAGTAATTCAGTAAACAATAAAAAATATTAAAAAAAAAATCAGATATGGAAGTGACAGAAAAAGGGTGGAGCTATGAAGAAATCAGCTTCCTTGTGGGATAACCAACTCTGAATAAGAAACATGAAAACTTTCCTTAAACTGGCTATTAAAAAAATAATATTCTCATTCAAAAATTATCTGCAGACCTACAGATTTAAATATACTTATTGTAACAGATAACTTCTAAAAATTAATAAGTGAATTCAGGAAATAATATAATAATAAATAAAACTAGTCTTGGTCTACCTTAAAATTGAAGAAATTTGCTTCATAAAAGTGAGGATTCTATAGGATGCTCCTTCAAACTACAAATAATGTATGCTGACACACCATGTAATCTCAACGGTAAAATGTTTACTATTTTCCCTTTTAGTAGAAAATCCCCAAATGCAAACAAATTTCTGAGACTATCCAGTTCACATAAATGCAATAGCTTTCTAGAGCTTCGTCTTCTAAAATGCTCTAGTGTGTAATCTTCTCCACTAGTTTAGTCATTTTTATGGAAATGTATCATAACTGGTTTTCACAGCATCTAAACTATATTTTACTTTGAATCTTAAATATCATTGAGTAAATATATTAAAAGGGATGTCTTGTACTTGATAATAGAGCAATCAAAAATTGAATAAATGATGTGTCCAGCTAGGCATATTATTTCTTTGTTTTCTAATCCTTTCATTTTGTAAGTTCTCCATGCAACTGAATAGAAAATGTTATCAATAAAGGCAAGCCATTAATCCATCCATGACAAAAATTAAGATATATTTGTTCTTTAAGGCTGGCTGCCTCTGTTCTGCTCAGCTATGGAGGTCAATAACCTGTAAGTGTTTAAAGAATATTACTATAATGTTAGTTACATTATTGAATTAGAGATGGCTTTGAAGAAGACATAATGATTTGATCCGGGTTTTTTTAATATGTATTAAACTTTCAAAAATCTATCAGTTGTGTTTCTTCAGTTAATATTTTGAGGGAGGGTGAATATTTACATAAGATTTACATAAGAAAAACATTTAAAATTTATAATAAATAAGAATCTTTCTGTCCATTAATGAACACATTTTTACTTTTGTGAATCCTGGCAAATCTGAAATAGATTTATTACTGTAGACTATTTCACAATCCTGGGATTAAATTATTACCATGTAATTTCATATAAATATTTTATATATTCATTATTTCATGATAGTTAGTTTTTATTGTCAGCAGATTAAGAAAATGGAAGGGCCAATTAAAATCACAAAGATGTCACTGCTGACAGAATACAAAATTTCAGATTTAAGATCCATTCAGGAAACAAAGTTAAACCCAGATGTACATGATCTGTTCTTCAAAGCAGTTAATGGAAGCTTAGAAAGACATAAAACAAGATAGTTTCAGTTCTAGTAAATGTGCAGTGAATATGTCTGAGAAAAGATTTACCTCTAGCCATAACATTTTTACAGTTATCTATAGAAACTACTCTCATTTACACCTCTCTAAACATAGCAGACAACATATTGAAGAATTTTTCTGGACCTCAAACAGCCATTTAAATTGTACAAAGTGACCAAATGCTGGCCTCTTAAATTGTCCTCGATATTTACACTGCTACATATTTCGCAAGTTCCAGCAAAGATGGAAAAGGAGGAGTCACCCTTTCTTTTGCCTCCATTGATGTGTAGATTTTATAAGTTACACAGTAGTGTTTATGGTAGTTTCTTATAAGAAATATCATTACATAGGAATTTTCTGTAGAAAATCTGATGTGCTGGTCTTGCTAACAAAGCAGACCTGAATCCAAATTTCTTAGAAGCATTGGCTGTACAATTCAACTCTATCAAAATCTTCTCCTTTGTTGAAAATGAATAATTCTTAAGCAAGCCATTAGATATAAACTGCACAATGAGCACATACAGAAATCTAAATTATGTTTTAAATCCTTCTATACTATCACAATTTCATGTGCAAAACTTCCTACAGCAGGCAGCATCACAGTACAGGGCATTGAACAGATATATAAAACAAGATTCTTTGTTGATTAGATGTATTTTTAAAGTATGTACAGTCCTCAATTCTTTTGTGTTTCACAAAATCTTTCAGCTCTTCTTTGTTTTCTCTTTTTCCTTTATTCTACAGCAATATATCAGGTACAGGTTAACCTAGCTCATAGAACCATACAGACCTATCTGAGTTGGAAATATTACTGTCTTAGGCAACTGTTATTCCTGTCAATTCCTGTTATTTTGCTTACAAGACAACTTCATGGCTATGTTTCTGTTTAATAGTTTTTCTCCTTGAATTAAAGTTAAGCATGTGATAATGTTATTCTACAATATGAGTCAAACTATCCTGAAATAAATATGCCTCATAAATAACAAACATACATATTCTGACTGTTAGAACAGAAATACAAATAACTAAGCATATTACATCATGGAGGGGAGCTGGGGAGGGGGGCGTGGTGGGCAGACCAAACAACGTAATCGAAAAATAAAATTCAAATTATTCTTGCATTGTTCAGAAAAAGGTTATATGCACTAATACATCATACCTGCTCTCCAAATGATATTACAGACACTTTGAAATGGGAAGGAATAGAAAGGACAAATGGAGTGCAAAGTCTTAGATACTGTTACCAATAAGTCAATATTTTCATAGAAGTTCTTCTGGTAACCATGTAATTTGAGTTAGTGAAAATATAGATGCATTTTTTTTTTTTCAAAAATGTTGCCAAACTGCTGACAAAATTAATGTGTGTGTGTGTGTATATATGTGTGTGTTTGAAAGGACAATAATTGCAAGCTGGTTTCTCAGCACCGTGACATGTCACAAATCTACTCCTTGTGCAGAGCTGTCTTTTAGAAATTGCTGTTTTATTTAGTAGAATTTTTTCTATTTGTTATGGTTGCAAAGAAAATATTTGTTATGTGAAAAGTGTATTAAATGGAGAAGTTTCCTATTTCCAGACATAACGCCAAGTGAGATCCATTCATCAAAGAAGGCTATTAACCTTTATACCTAGAGCTTTGCTTGTCAATATCCTTAATATTCATTCCAATGATCATTTTATCAAAAAAATCTGATTCTTTTAGTCCCTCATGCCAGACTGTCAGTCACATCTGCTGAAACATCTAGCTTTCTTGATGGTCCCCTTAATCCAACATGTTGTAAACATAATGAGATTAATTATATGAAACTGTGGAAGAGTATAATTTAAATAGAACAAAATGATAAGACAAATAACAATAAATAAGAAAAATAACTATTTTTGCTTGATACTGATATTACTATTTGCATTGCTGTGAAGTACTTTCATATATGACTAGTCAACATCTATTCTTCATTTAACTGGAGTTCTAGATTGTCATTTTGTAATGCCACACAACTCAAAATCTTCCTCGTACATTAGACCCTACAGATTACAAATAAGTACATAGTTTATACCTAAACATACAATTAATTTCTACTGTGTGCAAACCGTGCTATTCTTTCTTAATGTGTTTAGTCACATCTTGTACTGTCATATTTCTTCAGTGCCTGAACTTGTTTCTACTTCAGATACAAGTTTCTCAGTAATTGACATATTTTTTCAATCCTACCTTTCTCAGTTCATGGGATTGAATCCTAGTTGCTGTGACTTAGAAAAAGGATTTCCAGAGTCAAATATTTAAATGCAGATGTCTGTGTATTGTGTGTTTTCCTAGTTTAGTTCCTGGAAAAGTGGATCTCAATTTGTTTGATCATGTATATATTTCTAAAGCCATTTAAATACCCTGTGTTAACTAATATACCTAGGTATATAACACACTGATATAAAAACTAATTCTCTTCCACTGCCATTTCTGGTCCCCTTCCTACAAGAAAGACATTGAGATGCTGAAGCAAGTCCAAAAAAGGGCAATGGAGCTGGTAAAGGATCTGTAGTCTTATGGTGAGCGACTGAGGAAGCTGGGGTTGTTTGGCCTGGAGAAAAGCAGGCTCATGGGAGACCTTGTTCCTCCCTAGTACTACTACCTGAAAGGAGGTTGTAGCCTGTTGGGGGGCGATCTCTTCTCCCATGTAACCAGTGGCAGAACAAGAAGCCTTAGCTACGCCAGGGAAGGTTCAGGTTGAACATTAGGGGGAATTTCTTCACAGAGGTGGTTGTCAAGCATTGGTACAGGCTGCCCAGGGAAGTGGTTGAGTCACCATCCCCAGACGTACTTAAGGGGCATGTGAACAGCAGCCTGTACCAATGCTTGACAACCACCTCTGTGAAGAAATTCCCCCTAATGTTCAACCTGAACCTTCCCTGGCGTAGCTAAGGCTTCTTGTTCTGCCACTGGTTACTTGGGAGAAGAGATCGCCCCCCAACAGGCTACAACCTAGGCACTAGGAGACGGTTTATTGGCAGACTTGGGAGTTCTGGGTTAATGGTTGGACTCATTGAATTTTTCCAACCTTAACAATTCTATGGTTCTATGCCAGGAAGGGCATGCAAGAGCATCTCAAATAGCACTCACATTTAGGTGACTGAAATTGGTACCTGTTTGACTTAAACATTGGAGTCATAAAGCAGTTCAGCTGCATGAAATTAGATACCTAGTATGAGGGAAAAAAAGTTCTTTCGGTCCTTCTGGCTGTATTGACCAGTTCTCCACTGACTACAGTGGATGTTGAAGATTCCTTAAGCATATAATCGTGACTACATTATAAAAAGACATAGGCAAGCTGAATCTCATGGGTGCTATGTTACTTTTTTCTCATGATTTTTTTTTTACATAAGCTTTTCTACCTCAGCAAATAATCTTTTAGTTCTATTTTTCTCACATTAATTCATCATAAACATAAATACTGATTTTCTTAATTGGTATAGGAAAACAGGCATTTAAAAAAAAAAGATTAATGGATTTGCTTTATCTAGTAACTCTAAGATGATGATAATTATGTTTCCAAGTGCCTGTTTTATTCCACTAGAAATTTCTATTTAGGAAAATTTTTGTGAATACAACATAAGAGCACGTTGAACAAGTTCTGGAAAGTTAGTTTTATCTATATAATTTAATGCTCAAATCACAGATAAACTATCTATTTCTAATTTAATGAGAGTTATCTAGTGACATATCCACTAATATTTTACTTTTATACATACAACCACAGTGCTTGCCTTAGTAACTTCATTTGTGTTTTAAAACACATAATACATATTAAAAAAAAAATTTATGAAGGAACCTCTGCATGTAGTTTGTGTGTATTTTGCTGTTTGTTTTGGCATGAAGAAGAACACAAGGGTCCAGGGAAAGCTCTTTGCAAACTTGCCACGTAGCTGCCAATATTTGATCTTCAATCTTACATCTTGTTTATTTTATTTGTAGTGAATTATCATTATGGCATTTTGCCTTTTGAACAGACTTCATTGATATAAAAATGTGCTCTGATCTGGCTAAGTAAAAAATATGTAATGTCTTCTAACAAAGTTTCCAGTGAGAGTCTTTTTAGGACCCTTTTTTAAAAAAATGAGATGGACATAACTCCAAAGAAAAGAATATTCAGCAGTATAGCCATTGTCAGTCCTAAATAGCTTGCAAGTTAATAAGAATGAAAAACACTTCTTGCTCAGCTTTTGATTGCAATTTTTGAAGTGATTCGAGCAACTCATACAAGACCAGACTTATAATTTTTTTACTGGATTACAAATGGACACACATCTCTTGTGGTAAATCCCAACTAACGAAGTGAGTAGCTTCAACAGTGTAGGAAACAGAAAGTCATAAAAATTTTGTGCAGAAGAAAGAAATTATAAGAATACATTAAACAGTGAAAAATTTTTAATACAATTAGAAAGGTATATCAATTATTCTTTGTCCTGATTTGGACACTAGGGGGCATTACTAAATGGTGAGAGACATAAGAGAGAAGACTACAACAACACAGTAATTTATTGATTACTAACTATAACCTGAAAATAACATGCAAAAAAGGGGAAAAAAGAACCCCAGTCTGCTTCTCTGGGCTGGCTGCTGGGCTATGGAGGGAGAGAAAGAAATGCTGCCACATAGAAAGTGCTGGGGAGGTGACGCAGGAGGGTCCCACTCCAGAGCTGCTGGAAAATCAAGACAGTGAAAGGAAACCCTGGGGGACCCCAAGGGGAATAGATACCACACTGCTGTAGCTGCTCCTTGGAGCTGCATGGTCCTCTAGCTGCACTGCCCCAGCTGTGGTTGTGCCATGCTGCTGCCTGGGCAAGAGAGAGAGGGCTGAGAGGAAAAGGGCAGCCAAGCCTAGGGAGCTGAGCTGAGAGCCGAGCCGAAAAGGGTGAGGATTTCTGTGTTTGCTCCTTTTATAATATGCCCGTTCTCGTATTTACTACTCTTCTTCTGGGGTGCACAACTTTCCTATTGGTCAGTAGCATGACTCGATGGGCACTGGACACTACCCCCTCTGCGGACCTCACCGTAAGGGCAAAATGGCAGCTACCACCAAAAATGTCCATGGCAGGGCTTGCCATGCCACCAGCCACCACCGCAAGCACTGCAGGGACCCAGGCATTGACAGCAATATCCATGGGGCACTTGCCGCCCACTATGGGAGGGGCTGCTGCTGCCTGCCTCTCTGCCAGCGCTGCAGGGGCCCCAGGGGACCCCGGGGCACCGCCCATGGGACACCCACCACCATGGGACCACCCCGTGATGCTGGCCTGGGGCTCACCCCACTTGCCTGCTCTGCACCAGGGACCAGCCACTAGTGGTGCTGCCCCGCTGCTGCTTCCATCACGTCCAAGCTGTGCTGTGTCCAGTGACAGCAGGAGCCAGAGAAAGCCAGCAGGGCACACTCTGAGCTGCAACACCATGCTGGCCTGGCCCACACCCTCCACCGCACATGGGTGAGGGCCGGCAGGTGTCCGCAATGCACTGACTGACAGACGAGAATGGGTGCGCTCAGCCACTGCCTCCTCCAGGAACCTGTGCTCTGCTGGTCCTGGCCCCAGCAGTAAGCGCGGGTCAGATCAGCCCTGCACATGGCCTCGTCATGCCCCGCACTCACAGCCCACTCCGGGGCTATGCACGGCCAGGGGGGCCCCGCACTGCATCACTGCCCAGCAGCCACTCTGTATAGGAGCAGACCGCCTGCATGCTGCAAGGTCCACCCATTTTGCCTGTCCCACTCTCTCATGAAAACATAAAAATGTTTTAAAAGACAATCCCCTCCCCCCATTTCCCCAGCTAACCTACACCTCCTCCCTAACCCATAACATTCTTCTTTACATCTATATAATATAAGGTTGAGAGTTCAGCAGGTAGTTTGGGAAAAAAAAAAAGGCCCAAATCAGTTTTAGTTTTTTTGAATATAGATCACAATTTGTAGTGATGCATTACTCTCTTTCCACAATACACAATGAGCATACAAGAAGGAATATATTAATGAAGTTTTTAAAAGAATATATTCATTTAGTCTGTAATTCAGTGTAATAATTCAGTATTCTTTCATGTTCTATTGCTTTAAGGAGACATTTGCAGATCATTGAATTTGATCCAAACTGTCCACAATTCAGGCTGATTGTCACATTCTCTGTTTAAAATACTACCACTGAATTAAGTATTACATAATCTGGAAGTATCCTTTAAAATAAGGTGAGAAAATGTCTCTTTTCTGCTTTTCCACTTAATTACCGTATGCTCCAGACTTTCTTATCTCCTTGGTGATGCACAATGGAGTGGGGAGGTTATGACAGGTGCTGACAGGACCGTCACTTCAATCCCAAAAGAGCATGATGATGCCGTCCATACCATACCAAAGAATAGAGATGAAAGTGTCATTTAGTCCAGTCATAAGTACTTTGAAGAAAGCATGGATCTAATTGTCATAGCCTGGTTACAGAGAGCTGTAATGGTTATAGAGAAAAATGAAAAAAAACCCAAACAAAAAAAATTTAAAAAAAAAACAACCAAAAAACCCACCAACAAACAAACAAAAACCAAAAGGCAAAAAACAGCAACAAAAGAACCAAAACAAAACAAAACGAAACAACACCACAAAACACCCACCAAAAAACCCAAAACCAAACAGAAAAATACATCCATTCTTAAGAACAAAACCCTGTTCTTTTTTAGAATTACTTGTGTGTGTACTTCTCTGCAATTCGTCATTAGGCATCACTGATCTACAGATAAATTATGTGTTTATAAGGATAACTGGAAGGTTTGGTTCTAGCGTCTCAATATAAAATAAATTGTGTGAATATAAATTCATGCTTTAGGGTTTTGGACAATATCTGCCTGTCAGCAATTACCTACATGCTTGTATGGGGAGCAAATAATTTCATGTTTTCTACCTGTGACATTGGAGTATGTGTATATGTACATGTGTTCTTTTAAACCATCTGGCACCAACTGACCATGAGATGACCATTTGATCCAGTCAGCAGAGTGGTTGAGACCAAGTATATCAACTGCTGGGGGCCAATACTGTCTAACAATTAATAACCAGGGTGACAGGCCAGAGTGCACCCTTAGCGAATTGGCTGATGATACAAAACTGGTAGGAGTGCTTTATACACCAGATGGCTGTGCTGCCATTCAGAGGGGACCTCAAAAGTCTGGACAACTGTGTTGATAGCAACCTCCTGAGTTTCAACAAAGGGAAATGACCAGTCTTGTTTCTGGGGCGAAGAAACCCCAGGCACTGGTACGTGGTAGGGGCTGACTGGCTGGAAAGCAGCTCTTCAGAAAAAAAACTCAGCAATGTACCTTTCTGGCAAAGAAAGCCACCTGCCTCCTGGGCTGGAAGAGCATGACCTGAAGGTTGAAGGAACAGATCCTTTGTCTCTTCTCAGCCCTGATGAGACACATCTGGAGTGCTGAGTCAAGGTCTGGGCTTCATGCCACAAGAAAGACATGGGCAGGCCAGAGCCTGTCCAGCAAGGTGCTATGAAGATAAGGGTCTGGAGAATGTGACTGATCAGCATGTAGAAGAGATGGTTCAGGAGATCTTATACATGCATATTTATACTCAGCAAAATTGTAATCTTCATCCTTGGAAATATTCTAAACTGAACTGAGCATTGTCCTGAGCAACCTGCTGCAGCTTGGGCAGGGGACTTGGACTAGACGATCTCCAGAGAAGTCTTCCAAACTCAGCCATTTTTTTATTCTGTGGTGATTTTAATGGTAAATTTTGATGATAAAACTCATATATTTTTTTTAATGCTCATTATTATTGTCCTAACTACAAAGAAAAGAAATGTAGAGAGCAACATACATTGTATTTCTTTTTCTGAGATGCAGGGAAATTTTCTAACATTTTTATGTGAAAAAATCAAATCAGTGCAAAGAGAATCTTGTGTGGGAGATTTCTTAAATAATGACAGCAACAAAAATAATCGTAGTGAGTCTGGTTGGGATAGATTTTTTTTCTTCACAGCAACCTGTATAGTGCTGTGGTTTGTTTCTTCTTGTTTTTTTTTTTTTTTTGATTTTTTGATAAAACAATAGTGAAATGGCTTCAGTGTTTTAGTCACACTAATTAAGCTGTCTTTATCTCAACTCGCAAGCTTTTTTTGGTTTTGCCTTCTAACTCCCTCTTCCCTCATGCTGGAGGAAAGTGAGAGAGCAACTGGGTGGGGGCTTACCTTCTGGCCATGTCGACCCACTAGCACAATCATTTAGAACATTGAGATCAAGTAAAGATATGAGCTCACATAGTAATAAAACAAGAATTGAGTCTAAAAACAACTATTGTAAACACATTAACATTTGAAATTTTGTTATGTTAAGCAAAGACAGATATATTGTAGAGATCACATGAATATGAAGCTGTATTTTGTATCTACTAGAGCAAGATTACTGATATAAATGACTCTCAATCACCAAGACTATTTAGATATCATTCACAAAATTGTAGCAGTTCCAGATTTGTGCTGTCTGTATATCTTAGGATAGTATTTTACTTAATTGACTGCATGCAGCCTAAAAGCGGAGGTTTTGCAAAATTACTTTTCATTTCACTCTACATTTGCATCTGAGAGACCAAAGAGCCATGAGCAAAAGACACTGAACATGGCTTGAGGAAAATTGCAGGAGACAATCTTACTTCTGCTATCATCTGAGTTTCGGTGGTAATGCCTAACACTGATGGGGGAAAAGAATTCATGAAATAGGTGTGGAACTTACATATTACATAGCACAACCAATGTACTTGTTATATAGGACTGATTTGTGGCTTTTGATCCTCCCATGCCTTTACTCCTTGCATCCCATTAAACCACCTTCTCCTTAGATCGATGAGCAGCTCTATAATCCAGCCATTTATTTGTGTTCACCTGGTACCTGAAGTCAAAGGACTGAGTTGCACTTTCAATTATGAACAATTAAAAGTGAGAAGCAAGGCATCTAATTCCATCAGTTTAGGACAAAGCTGGGTTTGCAAAGTGTGTTTCACATCCTGTGTCTTACTGCAGCGTTTTCTCTGTTTGAAATTTGTATCAACAAAGTAAAGCAGAGTACCTACTCAGTTTTAAAAGTCACAGTAAGGGTATTTGAATATAAGAATATTCATTCATGCAAAGTACATTGCTATTGTATATAGGCCATAGACCAGTGCAAAATATCCTGTTTTATTGAAAGGGTGGACATGATGAAGCTTTCTAGGCACTGCTAGAAATGAAGACAAAAGTCTCGTTTTCAGAAATGACAATTTTTCTAGCCAGATGCAGCTGGAGCAGCACTGATTTCCCAGAGGCTACTTAGCATCCCATAGTTGATACTCAAGCTGCACTTTTGAAAATTTGGACTAGAAGATACTAATCCCATTTGTTCTTGTTTTTATATTTGGAACTATTAGTGAGTAATGTGTCCCTAGACTGGAGGGTGGGTGTAGGACTACATCTTTATTGATACTGGTGCTGTTTCCTAATCCAAGAGCAAAAAGTATGTGTGCATCTGCTCCAGCACACTACCTTGAATTTACTAAGCATTCACCACCCTGATCACTAGTTTGTGTTCATCTCAGGATTTATCAAGCATTAGATACATTGCTTAGAATGAGCTTTTGGAGATTAATTTTCCCATTAAAATTCATTTAATATAAACATTTTCTACCATTTGGGTAAATTCTCTGCTTTTTCTAAACCTTCTACCTAACTCACTAGACTACATGAGACAATTTAAGAAAATCTATTGCACAGGAGAGTTAATCCAACCATAAGAATTCAAATGTTTTTAGTCACCTGCATGTTCACAAGACATTCTTAGTCACTTATGCAACCCTTACTGATAAATTTGAAAAACTCAGGACTAAAGAGATTTTTCTTGGCAAATGGCTAAGTTTTATATTTCACCCTTATAGTCACACTTACTGTGCTTAACTCAGTGACAATGTTGAAATAGTTCTGAACTTGTAAAATAAACCTTTAAAAAGTTTCAAGCAGATTTTCTTGATTTCAAAATGATGATTTATGATTATGTGAACTAGGTTTAATATGCATTAGGAATTCAAATGCTGTTGCAATAATTTTTTAGTAAAAGCTGCTTTTTAGAACTACCTTTGCACATTCTCTCCACAAGCAATAATTCTTCATCTATAGAGTAATTTATTTCTTCTGGTTTTAATATGTTACAGATGAATGGTTGTATGTCTTTCCTGTTAGAGCATTATAAGACAGGCCACTTTTGCATTAGGCTGGTACTACAACAGATACCTGTGGTGCTCTTCATGGTTCATGTGGTACTAATTTAAATGGGAAGTTGCACATATTTCATTGAAACACTTGGTAAAGCCAGCTTTCACAGAAGGGTGCAAATGATGGACTGTTCTCTGTGTGCAGCTGAACTGCTCTAAATGTGTCAGCGAGGGTTATGGATCATTTCGTTCACCCATCAGCTCTGGTCCGCTGTGTGTACAAATCACGGTATAGTGTCATCCAACAGAACATTCCTGACAATACTAGAACATTTATAGTACTACCAATTTTAATAGGAGTTCTGCAACCCTGTTTAAATAGTATTACTTCTTTAACTCTTTTAACTCTGAATTTGAAATAAGTTTTGTTTTCATTCTCTGTTAGCTGCAGTGCCCCCAGTTTGGACTCTTTGCTCATTTTTCTTGGCTTCATGGCTAGAGGAAAGGAAATAAGAGACATTCAAGGTTAAAGGTAAGTTACATCTAGGACCTACATACAAGAAACTTTTAGTCTCTCTAAATGGTATGCTATTTTCTGTTTTTTTCTATGTTTATTTCCTTAGAAATGATCTTTCGATAATTCAGTATTCCCATAGATTACAGTGCCTTTAAATATCAAACAGTCCACCTTCATTCTCTGTCGAGAATTGATTGAATTGAGGATAAAAGTTACATGATTATTGAACCTTTTGTCTTTCCATTGTCAGGATGGAAAAAATTTCTGGCAATTGCACTATGGTATTTTCCCATTACCTAGGCTTTACAGTTGAGAAAAGAAAGATGTTTAAAGGAAGCCTTGTGAGTAGCTTCTCATGGATGTGAGAAACTGCAAGAAACTGCAGCAAGAAATCTAGTATAATTACAATTATTGTAAAAGCAAAGACAAGTATTTTGTTTATGGAATAATCAACCATTTTAGTGCTTAATTCCTTTCTCTTATTGTCCTGCATTAGGATCTACCTCTCCTATTCCTAATCAAGCATTGGGAACATTCATTTTCTCTTGAAGAGTTGGTAGCTTCTCTAGGTGCAAGAGAGACTTTCACACTGGTGAACATAAAGGTACTTACTCAAAATATTGAAGTTTTAAGTTCTCATTATATCAAAACGTACAGTCACTGGAGATCATCAGGCTCCTAACTCAGCCTTTCAGGTTTCTGTGTGGACTACAGGAAGACCCAAGGACCAAAACTAGGTGTTTGAACTTAAACAATATGAAAATCTCCTAGCTGGCCAAGGATGGATTTAGAAGCCTGTACTTAAGAAATAGGGTTTGAGAAGTTTTAGTACAAATATTAGCAATTGGTAATTTCCCAAATCTGTTTACTATGATGTAGCCCCACAGAATAGCTAATTTTGAATGAATGTTACTTTATCTACCTCATTTCTGAGTTTATATAACACTGTTATTCTGTGTGTCTTCTAGACAGCACTTTTAAACAAACAGTGCAGAAACCAGCAACGATTTTTTAACTGAATAACATAGGACTTTCCCTGAATGTGACTAAGACTGCAAATCCATCATGTCTGAAACAAATAACACCAGAAAAATTTCTGACACCACTAACCATTTTCATTACTTGAAAGTAAGATTCTGGGTCATCACTGGTAAACACTGTACATGTAAGGATATTAAACACTGAATACTAGTTATTTATTCCCTATTAGGTGTTATGGAAAGTACTCCCCTATGGACAACATTACCAACTGGGAAAAATCCCTTTATTTTTACTGTTTCAAACAATGCCCCATGCTCACACTGTATACAATGCACTGATAAATGGGATGATGATGTCTCATGTATTTTTTTATTATTAATTTGAATTTATCATGGTTAAATTTTTCTTAGCCCTTTCACAGAAACTGAATCTTTTCAGTGCTCTTAGGGTTAGAGGTAGTTTGTAGATTCCACTTTCCACAGCCACAGTAACACCTTTCTTCTGTCTTTTCTTCCCTTCCTGTTGACAGGATGAAATGACATAGGAAGAGGTTAAAGCAATAGGAAGCTATGGCCCAAAAAATTTAGCTCTTTGACTGTGGGATTACATTTCTACTAATTATCATGTAAATTTCAGAATATCCTGTAATTTATCCCATGGTAAGAACTAGTTCCGTTATTCTCATATTTCATGTCAGGGAAAGGGCCGACTTTTGCAAGGTTTGAATAAAATTCCTGTCATAATTTTAAAATTAGAGATAATTAGTATTCCTTTTATTTGACTTGGGAGTATGATATACTTATTCCTTGCATGCTCTTAATCCAGCAACAGCTTTTCCTTCTATGCTTTTGATTTTTCTGTACATTTAAAATTAAACACACAAAAAAATCACACTCTAAAAACAAGTTATTAAGTTCACTGTGAAGATAGTTTTGAACTTAATTTTCCTCTTATGTGTATGATAGAAAGTTTTCTTCCATTGACATTATTGAGAGCAATGTGAGCTACTATTTTGCCTATGGAAATTAATGGAGCTCCATACTGGTATCAGTAAGCCTGTCACCATAAAATAACTAAAGGATTTGATGATATTTATGTCTTTTGGCCCTGTGAGATTATTACTGTGGGTTTTTTATCTTTGTTGGCAACATCTCTCCTCTCAGAGCTAGAGGGCAAGGGTCCACTCTTGGCTTTTGCAGATATGCATGCTATGTTATGGAGACACTCCAGCTTCTTCTTAATAAACCTTAACAATACCATTCATCCCTCCTGTAAGTGGAAAGAAAAGCTATTATACTTTCCAATTTCTGAAATTAAAGTTGGCAGACAATGGTGATATGCTCTGAATATATGATTGAAATTATTTGCAAGATTAAAACCCATAAATTACTTCATTTCACTCCATCTGTAAATAATGTTTGTTTCTACCCCTTCATACAAAACTGTATGTTTGGGAACAGTCACTATTTCTTTAAAAAAAATCTTTTTGTTAAAAAAAGAGACATGATTTCTTGCCAGGGAAGCTGACAGAGGGAAAAAAAATGGTGATGGAGAAGATTCTTTTCATCTGTTTCTGAATGATCACTGTGTGATGCTGCTTCCTAAATTCCCTAGCTAAAAGCCAGCCTCACTACAGAAAAATTACTCATGTCCCTTTCTCAAATTGAGTAATGGCAAGCAGACATTCTTGGAATATGTCTATGCTTCACAATGAAAGGCTGTGTTGGATGTACTCTACCGCGCTCTGAGCAAGCTGCTAAGTCTGTATAGTAAGGATATAAACATGTGACGCAGAAGCTATAAAACTACATTAAAGTAGTATAGCCTTGACAGACAGGACTAATAAGCCCATATGCAGTACCTCCTGCTCCAAAGATAACCCACTCCCAAATTGCTTGGGTACTGTAGTGCGGGACTTCACACACAGACAGTCTTGTCAAATGCCACACAGGAATTTTATTCTCTTCCCTGGTTTCTGAAAGCAGAAGCGTATGGCTTCATCTTTAGATTTTAGATCAGTATAGCTGGGTACTTGGTAGGCTGTACCGAGATGGGGCAAATCAAGAAAAGCATAAAAAAAATTTTTCCAAAAAGGCACCTTCAGCATGGCTTGCTGTTGTTACTGCTTTTAAATCACAATTTTTCCATGGGAAGCTAATATTTATTAAGCTTGCAAATTGTTAATAACTATGATTTTTCCAAAAGAAGATTTTTTGTTTGTTTTCTTCTACCCTGTGTGTACCCATGCTCTGTTCATCAAGTAATTGGCTTATATAAACCTGTAGACAAACATGATTGTCAGCAACATATGGTTTTAAAAAGTTCAACCTTATCTTCCACATAGAACTACACACAGAATTAACAAGGTTGGAAATGACCATTGAGATCATCAAGTCCAACCTATTGCCTAAATTATCAACCTACCCAACACCATCCCATCATCTAAACCATCTAATCTTGAATATGTTTTAGTGATTATTTGACAAAACATTAGTAATGCAGCTTATGTTTGACAAAAGCAATAATCATGAAAAATCTGATTAAAATTTTAAGGACTGGGCCATATTTTATGAATATTGATTGCTTAGTCGACACTTATCCATCGACCAACAACGACTATTTGGTTTCAAGGAAACATTGCAAGTTCCAAACTGGTTAAGAAAACATTGAGTTTTCCCTTTCCTGTTTTACAAGTGTTTATTTTTTGAGCCCCAGTACATCGTATTCCTATATCTCACATGGTTATGCAATGTGCAGGTTAGAATTAGTTGAATTCCTAACCCATGAGAGAATTGCAAACTCTTTACCCATTGATATTCCACAAAGGAAGTGAACTTGGAAACTAATGTGGTTTGAGGGGAAAACCTGAATAGAGGCCTTAGTGGCGTTCAGTTTTCAGGAGTTGGCATGTTGTTCAGTTTTGTCCAATTATCAATAAATAAGAGGGATTAGCTATTGCTAATGGTGCAGTGGACAAAAGACGCAGGTCACATGCAGTGAATTCAGAAAAGTGAGAGTGTACTTAGGAAGAAAAGCTTTTCTAAATTAGCAATAAAAAGAGATGATTGGGTTAACTGTTTAGTTTCTAAAGTAGATAAATCCTGATGATATGAATTCACTGCTGAATTATACCTTGAGTGATATGTCAAGGTTCATCTAACTTTCATCTTCGTACTACAAAATAATCATTTAGCTCTTCATCAAACTTGCTGCACAAAAAAGCCAAGCCTTTGGAAACAGATGAATCTGACCCTGAGAACTGAAACCAAAAGAAAAGACAAAGAGAACAGAAGTGAAACTTTAACTGGCTAAAATATAGATTAATGACTTTAGAAGTTTAAATGTCGCTCTATCTATTTGCCTGAAATTTGTCCAGAAAAAAAACCTAAAAATGCTCAAATCTTTAAGTACAAAATGTGAGCTTTGACAGAAGGCATGCACAGAAAGTATGTTGATTTATTATGAACAGTCCCCTAGCTTTTATATTCCCTCTTTCAGTATCAATTTAAACAGTGAGGTAATCAAAGTTAATTAAGAAAAGTTTGGTATTTAGGGTTTAGAGATGCAGATGCTTTGAGACTGATATTTTACACTGAGAAACAGAACAGAAGTGATTCATACTCACGGATTAGTTTGGAGCCTCAGAACAGGGAATGAAAAAGCACCTCCTACTGAGCACATAGAGTCTGGATACCCAATAAATCATTGCCAGACTAGTTCTCCAAGTGAACAGCAGAGAAGGACACAATAAGATATGTAAGTTCTCAGTAATAAAAGCTTTAGCCAATCTCTAAATCTTTAGCCAATATCTAAAATGTAACATTCCACACTATGTCATCCACTGATAAATTCTATTGGACAACACATTCCCTATAGAACGTTGTACACTACTATCCAATTCATTATATGTTTGAATAAATAATTTGTGGGAGGAGTGAGGAGAGAGATTATAAATTTGCAACACATTTCATTTTAAAACCTCAAGTTTTCTGTAAGCTGGCCTGATGGGCATTCTCAGTTTCTCTTCAGTACATGGAAATGGTTATTTCAAGTTGTCGTGGGGCGTAAACAAAAGTAAAACTGGCCTTTTTTCCTACTGCGCAGGAGCCCATGTGCGGGGCCGGCAGCGGCAATGGCTGGGCGGCCCCCACGGAGGAGCGGGGGCTGCGCTGGGACGGGCTGTGCGGCCGCACCACCGCCGCCCGCACCGCTGCCCTGGACGCCCTCGGCCGGACCGTGCTGCGCTGCGCCCGTGCCGCGTACGCCTCCACTGCCTCCGCCAGAGACGAAGGAGGTGGTGGCGAGGGAACAGCGGTGGCACCAGCGGCACGGCACGGCGAGCGCGGGCAGTGCCGGCCGAGCGGCGGTGGCGTTGCTCAGTGCGTGTGTCCCTCGGACCAGCGCCAACCATGGGTCAGCGGGGTGAGCGGGGAGAGCGTGGCGGCGTGCGCCGACTGTGGAGCGGTGGTGGCTCTTGCTGAATGTGCGGTGACCCCGGCTGGGCACCACCATTTTGCCAGTGTGCCCCCGCACTTCCAGCGTTTCCATCGCTTACGGCTCGTCACTGCATTTCCATGTGTGCGGGGCTTTGTGCGGGGCTGCCCCGGCGGCCCGCGCTGGGTACCGGTGGTGCGTGCCGGCGGCGCCAGCCCCAGCGACAGCCATGGCGTGGCCAGCGGAGGCCCGCCTTCCCCCAACGGCAGGGGAGCAGTGGCAGCACCGGCGGCTGCATGGCACTGGATGCCGCAATTACCGGAAATACACTCACAGGCCACGCGTCGCTTCTGGACGGCGTGGCGTTTCCTGTGAGCGACTGCGCACACAGGGCGGGCCCCGGTGTGCAAACCACCCAATCGCAGGAGAGGCCAGCCCTAGGGGTCGTCTACGCATGTGCAGATTGGGGCCCCCTATAAAAAGGGGAGAGTGGGCACCATCTTCCTCTTTTCGGCTCTGGAGGTTGTTGGGGTAGCATCGCTCCTCGCCATTGTGCCGAGACCGACGTCCACGCAGTGAACGGATTCAGCGATTTCCGCAGCGGCAGCCCGGTATGGTGTTTTCCCCTGGGGGTGGACTCTTGCAGGGTCATGTTTTGTTTTCCCCTTTTTTTTTTTTCCCCTTGTGTTTTTTTTTGGGGGGCGTGTGGTCTGGAAATTGTCTGCAGCTATTGCCTGGGTTTAAAGGCCACATCTCTTCATCAGCATTGAAATCCCTTCCCAGGGGGCTAAAGGGAGGGGGAGGGGGGCTTGCGGTTTTCTAACTGTCTGAGTGTTATTCTTCAGAAAAAGGCAAGCGGAGGCTCTCGGTGCTGTAGGTCCTCAGATCGGTCGCAGGCCTTCTCTAATTATCCCGGCATCTCTTCGGGAGCCCCAGAGAGAGACCAGCACTATTCCAGAGCATTCTCACCCCAACATGGGCCCTGGGAAGTTTAATTTGTCTGTTTTTTTGCACTTTATTGTCGGGTTTTCTGTGTGTGTTAAATAAACTGTGATATTTGTGTGTTTTCTTTCTTTTTGGGGGTGTGTGTGACTTCTCTCGGACATCTCTTGTCAGAATTGCTATTTTTTGTGGTAAAACCATGACACAAGTTAATTTAAAGCCCTAGATAACATGACTGGAACAGGAACAGGAATGTCCACTGGCAGTCCTGTTTTAAAAGTAACTTGCTTAGTCAGATGCCTCCTAAGCATCCTTTCATTTTGCTTGAGCTGAGGGTGCCAGAAATGGTGATATCTCTACTTTGTCTATTAGTTTTTTTCAACAAGCATCAAAAGAAGGAAAAAGAGACAAGTCTAGGCAGCTTGTTCCATGAAGTAAGCTATTAGCATCTTACAGATATTTTTTACATGCCTTCTGTGTTCCCAGCATAAAGATTCAAAGTTTAAAAGTGTAGAGTAGATTAAGGACTAGGGATACCAGAGCAGAGCTCCCCTATTTCTTCCCACATAGCTGACTAGAGCCCCTGCCATTTAGGTGCCATGCTAAACTTCCAGGAGTTTACCACTTTCCCAATCAGGTACCATATGGTAATAAAGCTAATGCATATAGCAGAAGATGTTAATTTTTGATTAGAAGAGGTTGGGGACACATATTCTATTTTATGAACTAAAATACCTGCTGCACTTGGCTTGTGAATTATACTTTTCTCAGGTATATGGCCTGGAAAATGGCTGATCTGTGCCAAGTAAATGATGTTTATCAACATGCTGCTTTTTATGAATACAGGGGAGAAAAAAGTGTATAACAGGATTATAAAGACTTGAATCAAATCCAGATAAACTGTTCTTGTTGCTAGTCTGGAAACACATAAATACTTTTATAGATCTGAAAATAGAAATAAGTTAACTTTCCAAATTAAATTCTATTAAACTCTGCAAAGTTAATTAATGTAATAAATATGCCTGTGCTCTGTAAGGTAAAAAACTTAACACTATTATCTCTTCCTATTTTCTTCCTGGGTAACTCACTACCGCCAGTAGACTAAGACCTTGAACTATATAAAGTGCAATCACTTAACTATCACCACACAAAGCCAAATATTCCAGGGATAAAAAGCAGCAAGTTATAAACAAAAAGTGATTATGATTATATGGAGTAACTTTTAGAGCCTGGATTTCCTATTGTAGTTTTATAGTAGAAATAGTATAAATTCCTTTTCATAAGAAACTATAATTACTGAAACTGGGATAGAATGTTTTACAAGACTATGATTCTGTAATAAATGTGTCAGGAGGGGACAGAGAAATGTTAATGACACATATAAAGAACAGAGAACTGAAGTAGCTAATGAAAGGTTCAGTTCGTTTGTGTTCTGATTGATTGAATATTTCTGTCATATCAAATCCAAGTTTTGTGTCCAGTGACTCCTAAAGTCTCCAAAAATGAGTAAGTTTTGAATTCAGAGCTTCCACAAAGTTCCCCAAACATTATTCTCTCTAATGGGATTCACTGCATGCAGTAGTTTGGTTATTTTCTGATAGTTCCCATTTCAAGATGTGCTATATCTGATCCATACTTTCACTTCGGGTGCTGTTCCAAATTTCACTACATTGATTTTATGAATTTTATTCTGATTGACGCCACAGAATAGCATTCATACTTAGTTCATTATTCATTAAATGAGATATCTAGTATGTTGACAATATTTTAATGGTATTGGGATAGTGACACCAATAATATATGACTAGATATTTACCCTATTCTTGACAGGAAATCCTGGATTATATGCCTAAATGGAAGACCTTTGCTCAGCCTGAGCTACTGTCAGCTACCTGTTAAAGAGAAAAGAAATAGAAACTTAACTTATTCCTCTTTGTTGTTGGTATTGTTGCATTTGAGAACTTATTAAAGGTTTGTTGGGGCTCCTGCTTTTTTTTTATTTTATTTTCTACAGTGGTAGACACTCCAGTAACAATGGCTAGTTTTTTTCCATATTAAGAAATATTAGTGGTCATACTTTTGCAAGTAGTAGAAGACATTTGTACACTTAATTCTTCACAACATTTTTGGCAAGGAGTACTTACATTTTATCTTTTCTGTAACTAGACTTTGCTTTTATTACACTACATTTACATCTGAAATCTTCTCTAAGAGCTGGGTTAAATAAAAAGCTTCAAAAATGTATGAAAGAAGAAACAAGCAGAGAAAAATATATATGAAATAAAGGGATAGATAACAATCAAACACTTGTGTTTGATTCCATGTGATATGGATATGCTTTTCTACACATTTGTTTAGACAAGGACAAGACATTTGTTTGGTCTTGCAGGCCAAACTCTCTCCTTGGCACAAATGACAATGACACCCTAGTGTATGAGAGGTCTAATGGAACAGTTAATCTGTCTCTGAAGTAACACATTAATTGTTGTAAGTAAAAGTGTCGAATTTAGTGTCCTGGCCTTTCATTTATTCTTCATTATTCTTTTTCCCTTTTACCAGTTCTGTCGGTGCTTATGGATATACACACCTATTGTCTGACATTCCACTGTGTGTTAACCAGTCACTACCTTACTGCAATGTAAGGTGTAAAGAGACAAGCATAGAGAGTATAAGAGAACCAACTCAACCAAAGCTCTTTCTACAGGTGCTATAGAAAAAAAATGACTGAATTGAAATCACAATTTTCCAAGGAGATTTTTAATTCTAAAAAAAATATATAAACTCGCTTTTAAAATCTAAATTCAAAAATCAAATTTTTCAGTTTTCATTAAAGCTGTTCCAATAAAAACAAGTAGGCATTTAAGGCACCTGAACAGCAGCCTATGACAACACTGCACTTCATGCATCACCTCACACATCACCTGCCCCCCATCTTTGCATCACCTTTAGCAAACACATTTCAGCACGTATACCAGAAAAACATCCCCTAAGCCCACCACATTGCATCTTTGTGAAAGATTTGCAGGCTGTGGATTACTCGTACTTGTGAGGATGGAGCAGAACAGTGAAGAGCAGAAGTCTTCTGTAGGTGGAAGAACTCCCCTCACTGGTTAATTGACAAGAAGAACATAGAGGACTGTTTCTGTGTGACTGTAGGACAGCTGTAAGTCACTCCTGCAGCAGTAGGGACTGCACAGAGACACAATTAATGCATCTGTACACAAGACAAAGACCCAAATAAGGTGAAAGTGTCAACAAAAACGAGCAAATGTTCAGTTCTCAGTGTCTTTGCTTCACTTTTGCATATGCACATTGGACAACCTGGTTAAAACCTGCAGGTGTAAATAGCCAGAATGATAAACCCTTCTGCTTAGAAAAGGCTTCATCCTACAATTTCTGAGAAACTGATGGTGCAAATAGGAGCTCTGCCACATAAAGAGGCTTAGATGTCAGACAGCTTCCTGGACACAATGTTGGACACAACTCCTTGGAAGAGTGCAATTCTTTCCAAGCTGAAGATGTGGAAGATAGTGAGGGAAGTCTCTGAAGAGTTGGTGCTCTTTACATCAGCTCTGGAACCACACGTGTTGCTGTACCACTATTCTCAAGAACATGACAAAAGCATTATTTTTTATACTAGTGCTGTTCTTCTTCCATCCGCAGAGCCATGTTTCATACTGACAGGTCAGCCTGTCACATACTGACCATCTTGTAAATGACTCCTGAAATACTGTCCCTCCTCTCTCCTGCACAGGCAACTCTCAGCCTCCTTGTTGAAAAGCAACTCCAAGTTGTAGAATGGTTTCCTGTAGATAAGGGATGGAGGACATGGAGGACCTAGACAAGGCCACACTATCTAGCAGGACTTGTGCTGTTGCATACAGGAACTTCAGGTAGGGACATTCACAGCTGTGAGCTTTCCAGACTTCATGCGCATTTACTCTACAACACACTAACTAGAGATTTTCCCTCATTGTCCTGAATGGGACAGGTTAACTGCAGCCCAAAGGCTGTTTTCAATAGCATGAGCAATCAGGGAAAACCTAAAAGTACATTCAGCCTGTTATTCTCTGAGACATGGGATTTACTTTTACACTTAGTGGCCTAAAGATTCTTTGATGTAAGGGATGCAGGGGTGTATGTGTTTGAGAGAAGATAGAAAGTTAAATGTGCACTTTCCTGCCCTTTTCTTTCCAATGTTTTCCTGAGTTCTCCATCTTCTGACCCACTGATATGTGAGCATGTATATGTATACTGACATATATGTGTGTCATGGGGTGAAAGTGAAAGTGAAATAAAACGTGACTTTTTGTTTCCAACCATGGGGGGGCTGGGGGTGCGGGGCCACGGGCGGTGCCCGCATCATTTCAGTGGCCTTTCTCTTTCCCCCGGTGGTGCGGCCCCGGTCCCGGGCTGGGGTCGGCCATGGCCCCGCTCCGAGCCGAGGCGGGGCCGGAGCGCAAAGCGGCGGCT
>VYZS01004500.1:29500-41368 GCA_013400695.1 Neodrepanis coruscans | reverse complement strand
AAGAAACTTGTAGATGTCTTGCACAACATCAGGGTCTCTGTTTCTCACTCTGCCCCCACTCAGCAAGTTTATAGGTGGGTAGTAAAGAATTTTGGAAGGGACACAGCTGGGACAAATGACCCCAACTGATCAAATGTATATTCTGAACTGTCATGTTCATCAGTAAATTGGGGGCAGGTTATTCTTTCAAAAGTAGTCTTTGCTTGGAGACCAGTTGACATTAGTCTACAGGTGGGAGGTGGTAACTGACTGCATTTGCATCACCTGTTCTTCATTTTCTCTCTTTTCTTCACTTATTAGACTGTTCGTATCTTAAGATCTGAGGTTTTTTTCATTATAGTTCCTCTAACTCTTTCCCCCCATTCTGCTGGTGGGAAGTGAGCAAGTGATGGCAAGTGCTTAGTAGCTGAAGAGGATAAACCCACCACAAAGGACAAAAGAGTCAGAAATGTTAGTGAAGACTGAAAGGAAAAGAAACCAGAAAGTGGATGTTTGCATGAAGCAAGCCAAACTCTGTAGTCCCTTAACAACTTTATTAAAACATGAAGGAAACGGGAACAGCACTTCCAGAGTTCTGTTGTCACAGGACAGGCAAGGAACCACAGTCTGAAAGTAGTAATTTTTATGGAAGTTTATAACATCTGGTTGAATCAGACATGAAAAAAATCCTTCTAACTTTGTTTAAGGTCTCAGCAATGTTGTAATACTGAAAATACTGTTTGAACAATGCCAGCTGCAGGGGCACCCACACTTGGTGAAACAGCAGCTTGGCAAATGAAGCTGAAACATGGCCCAAAATTCAAATTAAAAACAGTGAAAAATTCTGAAATATGGAGAATGACACATTTGGAAATGAACTCGTGTTTGTGCTTTTTATGGAAAAGTGAAAGCCATCTCTGCACTTAATCCAGTAGCAAGGAAAGACCTCGCAATGCCATACTGAGATAAGGTGGAAGGGACAAACAACAAAATAGCTGGTCTATGACATCCACCACAACAATGCAGAGAAAACACAGGGTGTGAAATCAGCCCAAATGACAGCCCCCAGACCTACACTAGAAACACCAACAGGGAGAAGACAGTAGGAAACATTTGTCTACACAGCCTGAAGAGCTGATATACCCCACAGTCTAGTTGTCTGCAGTGGAGGAACCACACGAAAAGCAAGGAGTGTAGAGTAAGCAGTGTAAAACACCAGCAGCTGGAATTGCCAGACTGATACTGTGATTTGCATTAGGATGACCAGAAAAGAAGTGCATAAGAAATGAGAGATCAGGACAGCCAAGACTGGTATGCTAGTTTTATCAGAGGAGTCCCCCTAGAAAATGGGTTGAGCTGGTAGTGAAGACTGGACACATGATCTTCAGACTCTGCAGATGAAGATTAACCTGCACCTGTGAAAGCCTGCTCATTTCAGGTGTGATGGCAAAGGCAGAGGCTGAGCAGCTACTGTAGGAATAGGGTAACAACATCTTTCGAAAATTTGTTTGTGATGTCTGATGGGGAACTTCAGAGGAGGGAATTGGTAATTTACGCCCCAGGGCCAAGTGAGAGTGCCCATATGAAAGCTTAGCAGGGTTTCTCTCCACTGAGGCCTGCTGTAGGTAGAATGCAGAAGGGGTGAAGTGATCTTCTTTTTAACCTCTCCATATACCTGTCCCAAAACACAGCACAGATGCGGCCTAACCTCAGGCACATTCAACATCATTTACATTACATGTCTCTCCTGCAATGGGCTTCATTCTACAGCTCTGCCCTCAGTTCCCTGCTGCTCCTACCCCACTCTGTGGTACAGAGCTCTGAAATTACCATAACCACAGAGCCCACCTTGACCCTCCAGTCTGCAACTTGCTGCCCGCGATATTCCCTTATTCCCTGTCCTTGTAGTCAGATCTTGGCTCATTTTTCAACACTGAAGCAACATGTCTTAAGGACTTTCTCCCTGTTTCAGTTACTATTATTTCACACAGGGTCCTTGTGTTTTGGGAACATCCTGATATTTTCTGACCTTAAGCTAAACTCCCTTACAGCTGCTTTAACTTCCTGTCTGGTTGTATAAGATACAAAATGCTTAGGAGCTCTGGCAACCAAACGTATTGTACCAACACTTTGGCAGCTTGCTCCCAATGCACTAGGTTTCTTGTCGTCCTTCACAGCACTGAGGTGAAGCTATGATAAATCAGATGTGAGGGGTGCAACCACAGTGACCAGGTTTGAGAGTTTCTTTTTGTGTAAAGCGTACTTGTAGAAATGTGGCGACCCATTGCTTCCAGATAAATGCAGATAAATAACGAATGACTGAAGTTGGTTTCTCTTCCCTGCCTTTGGATTTGATGAAGGACACTGCATTAACAAGTCTCCTAGCTGCCACAATAACATTTCTGAGCATGGATCCAGCACTGGCACCCTCAATATCTCTTTTCCCTGCCTCCTCTGAGACAAATTGACCCTGCTTAAGTAAGGAAGGACTTTCCTAATCACATTAGGATCAGTTTAGATGGCAGAGAGAGTTACAAAATTAGAGCTTTTAAACCATTATCTCTTCTTAATGAACATCTGTGTTGATACAAGCCCATGGAGAGTTAAGGAAAGCTGAGCTATGTCTGATCTCATTATAGGTTTAAAAACAAAGTATGTGATGGAGAGCT
Organism: Neodrepanis coruscans; assembly: GCA_013400695.1. Classification (NCBI taxonomy): domain Eukaryota; kingdom Metazoa; phylum Chordata; class Aves; order Passeriformes; family Philepittidae; genus Neodrepanis; species Neodrepanis coruscans. The sequence goes on along the minus strand of VYZS01004500.1, from coordinate 38,720 downwards.
GGTCCATGGCTGTATGAAAACCATTAGCCTTTCTGTAAGAGGCAAGAAAGGGCTCTGCTCAGGACCAGAGTGCTACATTCTGATCCTTGATTTAAAAATAAAATTATCTTCAATTCCTCAAAGCTTTTCCTAGGCTCCGTATACCAACTAATATATATACATATACCTAGTCAGGTAATGCACCTATAATTTTGTATTATATGTGTTACACCATGGTGTCTTAATCCTATTGTCTGCATCTTGTTTGATGAAATAATTTATTGCAATATTTTACATAACCAGAATTAATACATTGTATGGAGATGCGATGGAGTGTGTCTGATTTGCCTGCTATGACAGCAATAGGCTGAAGTGGTATTGTTATTGTACTCAGAAAGAAACATGAACTCTGCAGAAAAACTGGACTGGATGGAACAGGGGACAGGAGTGGATTTTGGCTAATGACACCTATATGGCAGATGATACAGTGGTCAGGGGTTTCACTGTGCTACATTGTTTTTTTTAAAAGCATTAAATGGGAAATATTCACATGTTTCTTAGAATCACAGAATCTTTTAGATTGGAAAAGACCTCTAAGATTGAGTTCAACCATTAACCCATGACTGCCAAAGGCACCGCTAAACTCTGTCCCTAAATACCTCATCTACATGTCTTTTAAATACTGCTGGAGATGGTGACTCAACCATTTACCTGGGCAGCCTGTTCCAATGCTTGACAACCCTTTCAGAGAAGAAATTTCTCCTACTGTCCAATCTAAACCTCCCCTGGCACAACTTGAGGCCCTTTCCTCTCATCCTCTCACTTGGTGCCTGGGAGAAGAGACCAACTCCCACCTCCCTGCAACCTCCTTTGAGGTTTTTCTAGAGAGTGATGAGGTTTCCCCTGAGCCTCCTCTTCTCCAGAACAACCCCAGCTCCCTCAACTGCTCCTCATAAGACTTGTGCTCCAGACTGTTCACCAGCTCTATTGCCCTTCTCTGGGCATGCTCAGCACCTCAATGTCTTGTAGCGAGCGGCCTAAAACTTAACACAGGATTTGAAGTGCTGCCTCACCAGTGCCAAGTACAGTGCGATGGTCACATCTTAACATAAATCAGGAAAAAAATAGGACTTCCTGTTGACTTATCAAAGTATGATGTATTGTTTAAAAAATTCCCTCATTTTATTCATATATTTACATATAAAAATAAAACTAAGATAGTAAAAAAATAAAATAATAATATCCTGAATTTGATTACATCGGACAGATGAGCCCAAAACACAAAGCCGGTATCTGGAACTGGCTGTGTGCAGTGAAAGAAGATCAAGTAGTGAATCTGAGTTCTGGACTCAAGATCATCCACATACCTGAACAATCAGCTCACTCTTTGACTGTCTTTGCACCACCCTAGCTACATCTCTCGAAGATGAAATTGCTGTAGCAAAAGCTAATCCTAATCTGAAGCTGCAGAAGTCATTTGCATTTTGCTTCAGGAAAGAGATTCCTTACCATCCCTCTTTTATTTAACAGTATAGACATAACCAACCGGTCTTAGGTGCTGATATGGCACTTTCTCTGTGCTAACATCATTTCTGCAACACATTTATGTTGATGTGTGTAAGTGCACGTGCTGCGTGCACGCATGCGCGTGCACACACACACGCGCGCGCGCACACACACACACACACACACATCTCTTTCTTTTCTCCAATTTGGCAGAAACCTGAGCCTAATTTTGAAATGTCACATCTCAAATATAATCCAGATCATTTCAGCAATCTGGTTCACAGCACTGCCCTAAAACCAGTAATATTGGTAATAGCCTAAGATGAGAGAGCAAAAACTTTTTAAGTCAGCCTCACCACTAAAGTATATTATGAAACTACTCTCTCCATCTACAGACATTTAATTGCTGCCTAGCTTTTGGCCTCATTAAATTCCAGGTAATTAATCCCCAAGTACTACATTTTCACTCTGCCCCAAGACACTTTGACAGGTTTTCTTAGCAGTGGCCCTGAAATAATTTCCTGTTCTCAGTGCTGAACATGCTGTGTCAAGCAGTTTGATTCGTGTCCTTTAATAGCATACCATTTGGCTATACTAAGTAGAAGAAAAACGGGAGAAAAGTTTACAAGCATTGCACTATCATCAGTTTTGCTGTGAATTCAAGTGATGAGAAAAGCGGATTTGTCCACTTGAAGGACAATTACCCTGTTGCTCTCCAGGGAGCTCAGTTTGCAGAATGGCCAAAGAGCCAGGCTGAGCTTCAGAGCTCCTACCAGCAATGTGCTGTTATGCACCTCTCCTGCCTTGGGATTGTCACCTGCTCATCCATAGGGAAGAGACTGACCCCCATTTCTTGTCATTGAAACCACTTTGTATCTTCATTCTGGTTCTGGTTCAAAGGTGGATAAAAGACGAATGAAATGAGCACAATATGCTCCCAGTTGTACAATAGGGCCATAAAAGCTTCAATGTAATCCTAAGTAAATCCTACCACAGGTTTAATTCAAATAAAACTTTCCTCTTCCTCCTAAATTATCAGCAGATGGCATTTGCTGTATGTGTCCCCTCCCTTGCACCAGCAGAAGAATAGCTGGAAGGCACAGGCACTGCCCAAGCACCATCCTTGGGGACAAACAGAAGGCATCTGCATGAAATTTGCACTTTTGCCCTTGGGTACATAACAATGCCTTGTTTTTTTTCTAGGATTTGTATAATGAGTTTAGTATAATCTTAAGACCATGCAGCACAGACTTGAACGCAACTTTCTTAATTAATTTTCTAGCCTGTTGGAGCTAGCACAACAACCTTGCAAGGAGGAGATGTTCTCACAAAACTCACATATTTTAAAGTGTGATAAGACATAGCATCTATCTTCCAATGGGCACCTTTTCTCCACTTTAAAGGTTGATAGGATAAACATTTACCTTTTTTTTTTTTTTAGCACTGTGTTTCTTTTTGTTGTGTGTGACAGGTGCTTGGACTGATTATCTCCAAAACCAGCAAAATTAATGGCTTTCTGTAACTCCAAAATCAAATGTATTTTGATGAGTTTAAAAAAAAATCCTTTCTTTCTGCTGATGGGAGCTGCAAGTGCTGAGCCTCTGAGACTTTCCTTGACTTCAGAAGAAGTTTCATCTCTCAGCAAAATTACTGAGAATGGCATCTTAATGAAATGAGAAGAGATTGAAGCTTTCCCCTTTCTGTGTTGCAGACCTTGCTTTAACCTCAGAAAGGCCTTGTCTTTTCCAGTTCCAAAACACAGGTGACAGTACTTATAAGCAGACTAGGAGTTTCTACTTGAGGAACATTTTATGGAAGCCTGGATATTTGCCAAAGACAAGCATGATACTTTCCAGACCAATGAGCCATGGACTCTCTACTGCAGGTAAAAAAAAAAAAAAAGATACAAGAATATCTAGTCCCCTGAAACAGGATTTTAAATACTTAATTAGAACAGGCATTTTAACAATGCCAGCCTGGTAATGCCCAGGCTAAAGGAGCAGAGACCCAACAGCTGATCTCCCTGATGTGGGATGACCAGGGCTATTTCATGAGCCTGCAGAAGCAGATGCTCTGTGGGAAGAGTGCTTTTTGCTTTCTTCTGAATGGTGAGACCAGCTGGATGCGTCAGGATGTGATTGCAGGGAAAACTAAAGTAGCAATCTGTCAAAATGGGGTAGGGGAAGAATACTGCAGCTACTCTGGGAAAGCAGAGGAGAGAGCTGTGACTCTGCTGTGGGTGACTAAGTGGTGTGTGCAGACATTGCTGGCTTTTCAGAGTGTTGAAGCACCAGCCAGTGGTTTTGCAAGCTGGGGTGACTTTCACAAAGTCTCAGAGTGCAGAAAGTGCTGATCTGACAGTCAAGAGGAGCTGTAACTGCACCTGCAAAAACTGAGAGAGAGGACCACAGGGAAAAGGTGCTGTGGAGAGAGCAGGCTAAGGGAATGTATGTCTATTGCAAAACTGTCCTGGGGAAGGGGAATATCACCAAATCAATACAAACCTCTCTTTTCAATCAGCAGTAATTTATTTTCCTGGAGTTATTTCATTGCCTCCCTTCCAACCTCTAGCAGAGTTATTCTCTTTTTGCCGCAGATGCAGTGTTTCTGTGGGGATGTCAAAGTTCTCCCAAGCAGGAGAGAAGGGATACTTCCAGGATTTTTTGTGTGGGATCTTAAGTTGCTGCTATTTTGTTAACATGCAGGAAAAAGAAAACACTGAACAATGTCTTCCCAGTTTCCCTAAAGCCTTCCAAGGTAATCAAATGTATCCTTTTTTCCTCTGCTGACAGTACCATTTCTAAAAATATCTTATTTTGCTCATAGACATGTGACCTTTATTGATAGAACTTGTTGTGTCCAAACTAGAGATCTTTCTAAAAGACATCTGGGAGATCAAATTACTGGCTTAAGCTCCCAAGAAAGGATCTTAGTTTTGGATTTGTGCAGCTAGCCTGGTTAGGTTGCCATAAGAGCCTCTTCTAGCTTTAACAGATGTGAATTAAGATCTTCAAGGCAAGAAAATTTCACTGTACTCTTACCAAGGCTTCATCCTGTGTTATGTCAGTGAAGTTTCAAATGGGGTCCCTCCTTTTGCCTGTCCCTAATGCCAGCTTTTCAGGGTCTCTCCAGATGCTTGTCCTCAGAGAGGGATGAATATGCTGTGAGTAGACAAAGCCAGTGACAAGCAGAGGAAAATCCTCAGCCTTGTGCTCACTCTTCATTTAGGCCAAGGAAGACAGGAACATAATGCCCTGTGGTTCCTGGGGTTGGTGGCTGAGAGACAGCTCAATGATCCTAGGAGATAGCGCTATAACTCGCATTTAAGGGACCAGTGCTGCACTTCACAGAAATACATCCCTAAGCACAATGTAGAAATAGAAGAGCCTTTTAACTTGACAATTTCCATTTTGTCCGGGGAGTTACAGCAAAAGAACACCTGAAGGACCACATTGTTGCTAGGTCCTGACAGGTACAAATTCCCTTCCTAATTAATATTTGTTAGCATGTATGTATTACTTAACCCAGATCTGATGCACAGCAATGTGTTGTTCACTGTAGCTGTCTCATCTCCTTTGATCATGACAGGCCAGCAGCTTTATGAAAGCTTTTGGTACCTGCTATGTCTACAGAAGAGTTGACTTATGTTTGCTTAATAAACACTGTTCTGTTAGATATTGATTTTCTATGTGGCTGATAGTTTAATTTTAAAATTATGTGAAGGCCACAACTATGGTAAATCCGTATGAGCAACAAAACATCTCGACATGATAAAGCAAAAAATTGTTGCTGACCTGCAGCTTGTGCATTTTCTCTGAGAATCTGCTTAAGTATCACAGCTAACGTGTTCTCTGAATTAGTACTTCTCAGAGGTGAGCTCATAATCAAGTTAATTAAAAAACAAATTAGTTATTGTGAGTGCCTTTACTGGGCATTAAAAAGTGATGCATCTCTGACACTTCCCTCTGTAAATATGTTTTAAATAAGTTGTTGGTAGTTAATTACCATACTGTAAAATTAAGGCAAATTGATGTATTTTGGATGCTATAAGGCAGCTGCTTTATAGTAATTAAATAACATCAATGGATTAAGCTTAGATAAAAATTCTGGAAAATCAGGAGTATCAGAGAAAGGTATGGCATTTATTGCTTCCCTGGCATAGCTTCTGGATTATAGGAGGCGCAGAAGGTACATCCACCTTGACAATGAGAGCAGCACAGAGCACGAAGGTGGGGGCTTATTTGCAGCAAGTTGTTGTGTTTTGAAGATGACCTCTCCACAACTGCTGTTTCCTGGCCATGAAGTCTGGAGTGGTTGCCAATATTGCAGTACATCACAGATCACTTCCAACCAGGATAGCATCCATGTGTGAGCCACAGAGGACAGATGCAGGCTTGAGACCTCAGGGGTCCCTGCACCCCTGCTGTTCTTGTCCAGAGAAGAATTTACCCCCTTGAGCACACGTATTTATTTCCTTCTTCAGCTTTGGGACTGGGTTTGAGAGGCAAGCCCACTACAGTCTTCCAGCTCTTGCTCCTCTCTTTGCTTTCCAGCTAGGGCAGCCCCCCCAAGTTGATATGATTTGCATCTTTTTAGAGATCTGGCCATGACACTGTATTGCATCCTAGATGCACTTCAGCCAGTCACATAGCCTGGCCTTAGCCTCATATCTCACATTGAAAGATAACTTATGAAAAAAAAAATACCTTGGAACTGTGACAGTCTCAGTGCTCATTTTTATCATGAGAGGGATCTGGCATGACAAAAGAAGACCTCAAAACCTCCTGAAGATCACTGGGTTGATAAGTTTTTTCATTTTCCACTAAACATTTGGACATCTTGTTATAGACTTAACTCCCCCTCTGAGAATTAAAGCCCAGAGACTGTGGGGTGGTGCTGCAGACACTGAGATTTCTGCCTCTGCTTCAGTGCTGGGAACTCATCATACTTCGGACTGCATGAGTCACAGTCTTATCACTGTTATGCATGGAGAAGCACCAAGAAAACCCAAAGTGATGAATAACAATTTTGCTTATTGGTGAAAATAAGGCTGGTGAATATTCTTACACATTTATTTTTTTTATCAGGTCATTGGTGTGGTGAAGCCTCCCCTGGGTTTTGCCTTTGCCAGCGAAAAGCACAGAATTTGCTGCAGTGACACACACTTTTCCAAAGCACTTCCTTCAACCTTGACCTAGGTGGCTGAATTCTGCTCTGGTTGGAAGCTGAAAGAAAAAGATACCAATTTTGCTTTCTTGGTTAGGGAAAATGTCAGGATGTTGGAACAGAGCTGCCCCCAAACTTTAAATTCACAATGACAAGGGAGGTTAGGGGGCTGTGCATGTCTTGTAGTGTCTACCTCAGACCATCATCGCCTATCAACCTCTGCCTCCTCCTGCCATCCCAGACTGAAGCAGGCATCCTCTGCCTCCTTCCTGAAGCCAGGCAGTGATGGCATACTGCGTAATGCTGAGGCAGCATGATTGCTTCATTCCCTCTCAGTGGTGGCTGCATATTAACTGTGGATTAATGAGCCCTTTAAGTATTACTTAATGGTTCTAAAATGCTTTATATTTTCTATTTGCAATATAATCATCATTAAGGGATTAAGATTAAAAAAAAAACCCAAAACTTAAGTGCCTACAGTTAAGCTTCAGCATCCTCATTTTCTTTCTTACATATTTACAGAGGTGAGAGCAGAAGAGCATATCCTTCCAGCCTTATGGACACTGAAAAGACTAGCAGCTTCACAGTATTTATGGCAACAGCACCAGTCCTTCACACATATACAGAAGATTAACCTACATCAGGAGATTTAACTATTTTGACCTCCACCCCAAAACTCTTAACTGATGTCAGAGAATACTGTCCCTCACCTCATTTAAAGAGAGACAAACCAAAGGCACAGATGTAAGCACAATGTATCACTGAAGTACGTGAATATGCCCATCAGATTTGGAGGCAGATTTAGAGGCAGGCAGACCACAGGGCCTTGGCAGGATGCTGTATTGAACAGATCCTGTCTCTTGCAGTGGCATATTAGTTCAGGTACAGCAGTCGCCTGATGCAGTTATTTATCCCCTAGGCTCAGCCTGGCTCATATCCAGCCTTGGCTGCATCTCTGCTCGGTCCATTCTTGCACGCCAGATGCAGGGTCCAGCAGGGCAGGAGACAGACAGCCTGCTGGGGCTGTTAGTGTGCTCAAAGGCTGATTGTACATGGAGGGGAAAGGCAGTTTGGGTGCAGAGGTAAGCATAGCAAACTCTCAGCCACTGTTAGCTGTAACCTGGACTCAGAGCACTGGGACAGTCACCACTGAGTGCTTTCCAGTGTGATTTTGCCCATGAACTCAGGAACAGACAGATTGGTCTTGAGGAAATCTGGTGATACCCACCAAGATGTAGGGTTGTTCCCCACCAGGGAAACAATATATTCACAAAATCAGACACAGGCTGAAGAACTTGTTGGCTGCAGTGGGCTGCACTTAGATTTTTTCAAGCACTGGGTGGCACAGGCCTTATTGGAGCACTTGAAGGGTAATTTTGGATCATCCAGAACTGGAGGTGGCTGCAACCCATTGCATTACCTCCCTGTAGAGGGCATCGAGATCCTTTTCCATGCAAAACAACTCAGAAACTACTTGATCCGCAAGTTTCTTCTATGTTGTAAAAGTCAAGAAGCAAAAGTTACTGTTACAAAAAAATGCTGAAAGGCTGCTTTTGGCAGATTTTCCCTATGTGGGTGAGTAATGAAAAGGTTTTCCCTTACCAAACATATGTTTCATCAGACTGAGTTCTCTTGCTACTGGCTGTTGATTGGCCTCTGGCAAATTAAAGTTGTTTTAGTTAAAGCAGCAAATAAGCAGAATACCCAGACACGGCCTGGATTTATCTGTGAACTAGTGTGTTCTTTTCTAATCACTAGCCTATTATTAAAAAAATCATTAAAAGTTTATAAATTATTAAGAGATACCTCACCAGTATGCTAATGTTTAGCTGAAGGCCTTGATGATTTCCAGTTGCCTTGTGAGGCTTCTGGAGATTAAGCTAGTTTCAGATCTGTTTTCTGATAGTGCCTTCATCTTTTACCAACAGCCTGAAAGAAAATTCAGTCTTTATAATCAGTTATTTACAAACCATTTTGTACATATTTGTACAAAACCATTAATGACCCTAACATTTTCAAGTCTCTTTTTTTGAAATCTTTTCCATGGCGGAAGTAATCCAGTAAAAGTTTTGTTTTCTTTCTAAGTTGTGTCATTTCCTGTATGCTTTAGACCCTTGAGATTCCAGGCAGGAGTTGTAATTGGAAAAGGGTTCCAGTTTGGCTGTATAGGGGGAACCAGAAGAAGCAATGGTGAATTACGGCAAGCATTTGCATCTGTTTTCCTGCCACAATTTAGATCTTGACCTGAGCATAGGCATGAATTGTCTGAAAGTAAACACATGCCTGTTTGTAATGAATGTGCTTCTGCTGCATTGTTACCTTCTTTGAGTTTGAACTCTGCCAAGGTTGGCATGTGGCTGTGGAAAACTTTCAGCCACTCCCTGAAGCACAAATAATGAGAAGTTCAAGCCTGGATTCATGTCTTGAGGGAAATATTTATATGAGATATTGCTTGACTCGACAAAGGTAAAGACATTCTCAAAATACATTTGCCAGAATGGTGGCAGGGAGGAAACTGAACAAGCCAGACAAGCCCCTGACCACATCACAAAAAAAAAAAAAAAAAAAA
>VYZS01004500.1:0-21874 GCA_013400695.1 Neodrepanis coruscans | reverse complement strand
GCCCATGCTGCCCTGTGTTATAGTCCCATGGGCCATGCAGGTGCATATATCTGCAGGCTTAAGGTTAATGGTTTACTAGAAAGGGCAGTTTCTGGGACCAGACAGCAGCAGCAGATGGAGAGCCCTTGAAGAGAGCTGCTAGAGCATGAGGTGCCTCGCCTCTGTAGTGCACCATTATGGTCACATATGAAGGACAGACCAAGACTGCCGGTGTACTCATGGTCAATTTGGGTTCCAGTTTGCCCACTGAAATCCCTTCAAACAGAGGCAGGGCTAAAGGAGAAGTGTCAAAGCACTTCCTGCTATTATCCATACCCCTACAAAAGGATTTAAAATTCTGAGGTGGCCAGTGCTAGCACAGCCCTGGCTGGCAGCTCAGGTTGGATACAGACACCTTGACAGGAACCTAGGTTTGCAGGCAGAGGTAAGTTTTGCAGATTCTCTCGCCACAGCTGTCACAATCCTGCTGGACACTTTGGCCAAATGCCACTTAGTCCCGAAATCACAGCCCTGCATGGGAGATTTGAGGGTATCTGGGCTGAGATGGTGGCAAAGGACATCTGGGAGTTGTTAGCAGCGGGTTTCAGTGTTACTCTCCTNAGCCCTGTCCAACCTGACCTTGACTGTTTCCAAGGATGGAGTATCTACCACCTCTCTAGGAAAACTGCCAGTGTTTCACCACTCTTATCGTAAAATAACTTCTTTCTTATATCTAATCTAAATTGATTCTCCTTCAGTTTAAAACCATNCTCTGAGGTGGCCAGTGCTAGCACAGCCCTGGCTGGCAGCTCAGGTTGGATACAGACACCTTGACAGGAACCTAGGTTTGCAGGCAGAGGTAAGTTTTGCAGATTCTCTCGCCACAGCTGTCACAATCCTGCTGGACACTTTGGCCAAATGCCACTTAGTCCCGAAATCACAGCCCTGCATGGGAGATTTGAGGGTATCTGGGCTGAGATGGTGGCAAAGGACATCTGGGAGTTGTTAGCAGCGGGTTTCAGTGTTACTCTCCTCCCTTACACCAAATAAATATATCTAATGGGGATATAAAGCACCATAGCACTTTAATCGTGCTGGGGATAAAGTGGATTACAATGCTGTTTAGCTTGCCACTGCGTGCAGAGTCAAACTGTTCTAACAAGATTCAAATCCCTTCCTTAAGTCAGAGCAGATTTTCTTGTTGCTTTTTAAAACAGCTAAAAGACAGCTTGGCCTCATAAATCATGTTACAACCCTGTTCGAATATAAGATTGAAGTATTTATACCCTCATTTGAGTGTGCTTCTTTTTGTAATTCAACAAGTTCATACAGAGTTGAAGATCAGTGTTTTTTACAAGAACGTTGTAAACACATTTTTTATTCTTTACAAGAGCATTTTTCACACTCCTCAAAGAGTTAAAATCACACTCCCCAAAGAGTTAAAATTGTGTGTAAAAAGCCAGTGACTCCTTGAATGAAGATTTGTTTTACCCAGCCATATGCAGCATCTTGCCAAGTGTTGACACCTGACTGGGCTGTGATTGCACTGCAGTCCTCTACCCTGTGTGGCTGGTTTTTGGGACAGGGACTGATGCCAGCTAAGGAGTGAGGACACCTCCCCCACCCTTCACCTTCTTTCCAGGGTGCAATTAGCAACGGGGAAAATGTGCAGGAATTCATTGAGCCTCATTTCTGTAGGATAAGCAAACCCTGCCCATTTTTTCCACATACGTTGAGCACCTTAAAACTTTCTCTGCACATTGGGCCATGCCACCAGTGGCATAAACAGTGCTCCTTTAATTAATAAGACCTTGGATGGAGCAACCACTTGGCTGGGAAGCTCTGCTGCCTGACTATATCTCTCCAAAGGGAGACGTAAGGTCGACCACATGCTTGAAGGAAGACAGGTTACAAGGTAATGCATACAATATGACTGAGGAAGAAGGTGACCTGCAGAAGTGTGGTAAATAAGTGGTTTTCTCTGCTTGGCAAGTGAATTTTGATCCCAGTGTAGCACTGTGTTGAAAGATGCTACTGCTGTGTCTGGGAAAGCTCATGGGAGGACAAAGAGCAGAAAGCAGCAAGAAGGACAAAGAGGAGCAACCACCCCCTCCTATTATACCCCTGACAAACCAGCAAAACAGACAGGGACATCTGTAAAATTGTCTTTCATTCTTTAGAGCCGCCTGAGTCAGCCTGTCTTGCACATGGAAAACAGCAGCAGATCAATAGAGGTGTCTGTGCTGACACTTTTACCATCATGCCCTTTAAGAAACACTGAAACGCTCATCAGCCTGCACAATTAATGAGCCTTTCAGTGAGAAGAAATACATGGATTTCTCTCTAAGTGTGTGCTTCTCTACCGATCTCTGGACCTCTCATGAAGGAAGAGGTAAGTGATGGGCTCTGGTCATTGTCAGAGGCCCGAGCTGTAATTATGACGACAGTTTGCTGGCACAACTTTACAGGAGAGTTCTCCTTGGTCTAGCTACGGGTCTGTGACAGCAGAAGTTGGTGCAGCCTTTCCCTGGAGGGTACCAGGGCTCCCCTGCCCTCTGCTGCTCACTGTGTGCTTTACGTGATGCTAAGTCTGACACATATGTGATCATCAACCATGGATCCTCCACACTAGGCTGGATCCTGCTATCGTTTCTGAACACTCCCTTGGGTGGAAGGAGTGAGAATGGAAGTCTTGCTGTAATTTGACTTTAATGGAATCATGTACATTGGCAATGATTGAAGACCTGACCTATGTGAAGGATGTCAGTGTGCATAATCACACTAGAGTATGATGCCTGTCATTTATCATTTGCACCAAATGAACCAGGAGCCCTCTCACTCCTGTGCTGTGAAGATACAGAATAAAATAATCCCTTTGCAAAGAGCTTACAATTTTGGACTAAGCATTAACATTTAAGCCTTAAAGAGAAGGGAGAGAAATTACATTGCTCCTAGCCCCTGTTTCCTAGCAGGCTTGTATTCATCAACTGTGAACCTTAATACAGTTTTCACTCCACTTGTCAATTGTTAGGATAGATTTGGGGGCTGTCAATAAAATTTTACAGTTGAAATGATCCAACTAGAAATAATAGACTATGCAACATCAAAGCAGTCATAATACTGTAAACCAGCATAGAGGAATACATTTGGCCCCTTCATGTTTAATGTTCCCTCAGGTGTCTTTTGGGAGCAACCATAGCCTCCCTGTGTATCCCTGATGGAGAGAAGGGCACCCCAAGAAGCAGGTTCATCTGCCTTGTCTCTAACACCAGTTTTTTGACAAGGTGCCTTGCTTGCTCAGAGCCAGCTGACATTGGCCTGCAGGCTGCCGTGGAGGGGAACTGATACAGTTCAGCTGGGCACAAAGGGGCTTGATTCACCTGTCTCCTCTGGATGCTGCCACAAAGTGGTGATTCATTCCTTAAAGAGCTGCTGAGAAACCAAACTGAACATCTGGGGAGCAGATTAGAGCTAAAGCCCACTGTATTCATGTGGCTGGATGTGAACTGGGTAACCTGGGAGCACTTTCAAAGCATGTTTCACTTTACAGACAGAGGGGTTTTCAGAGCAAATAGGTTTCTCTTCAATTTGTCCAATGGTGTCTCAACAGGCTCTGTAGAGAAACATATGTCATTAGGTTCTCAATCTAACCTTATCAAGGGAATAGTTCCACCCAGGTCAAGACAATTCTTACTGGGGTTTCAATGACACATCAGACCATTTCCTAGAGGGTCCTACTTGTTTCCAAGAGTAGGCATCCAATGCCTACATTCAAACTCTGTCAAGGCACTATTGAGATTATTTGTCTCTCTACCAGGCTTTGTGTCTGAGCAGTGAAGAGGTGGCCATGGGGAATTTTAGTAAACTGAAATGCCCTGTGAGTTTAATACAGAGGAACAGTTGAAAACTTTTTTTTGGTGTGCTCAAAGGTAAAATGCTGCAGCTCCCACTGTAGGAAATCTGCAACTCAGGAGGACCTGAAACAACAAAGTTAGGTCTAGTCTTAGATATCAGTGAAGCAATAGTAACCCTTCTTATGGGACCTTATCAGACAGTTCCACTTGCCCTAAAATTGTGTTGTGACCTTCAATGACCTTTTTTTCTCTTCATTTTCTTTTTAAGAATTAAAATTATAGATGAAAGTAGCAGGAGACAGTCACATAGAAGAGGTTGAGCACAGAGGCATTCACTTACAAAATCTCCCCTTGCACTAAGGAATGTAGCTATTTCTTTTATTCACCCAGACAACCACATCCTTTCAGATAATGACACGGATATGTGTTTATGACTTAGCCTGTGTCTGTGGAGGAGCATGATGCTGGGAGAGGAGACTCTGCACCCAAGCCGTTCATCCCTTGGGAGTGCCTGCCCCAGCTGGCATTGCTCAGAACACAGCCTTGCAGGGAAATCCTCTTGTTCCTGGCAATCTGCTAGAATGACCTTTTCCTGCTTGAACACAACCTGAAACTGGAAATATAACTGTGGGAAACATGCCTCTTTTGGAGGTGTGATTCTGCTCTGAAGAGGGATTTATCCTATCAATGGACCTCCTAGGGATCTGCAGCTCAGGAAAGATGCTCTCTGCAATCCCCCCAAGTACCTCGCAGGGACCTAGTGGACCCAAAAATAAATTGTCCTGTATTAAATTAATTTTCTGAGCTTGTGTGAGGGTAGCAGAGCTACCTCACAAGTCCAGTCTGCAAGGACTTCCCACAAAATAGAAGCCACTTCATTGAAGTTAGTCATTCACTACTGTGATAAAGTAATTAAAGCCTCCTGATTACTTTCTCCCCCTGCTGCTCCTTCTCTACTACAAACATGAAGGCTGTGTTATAGATGGAGCTGTTGACACTTTGTCAGTGAAAATCCAGAGCTGTGCAAGTAAGAGAAATGTTTTATGGGGACTATAAATAGTTTTGCATTAAAGCAAATATATTCTCCCGCCTAAAATAGAATCACCTTGCAAACAAGGACAGTTTCAGTGCCAGAGAAAAACCTTCAGACTCCTCTCAGGAGACAGAAACAGCCTTTTTCCCCTGAAAGAGCAGACAACAGCAGTAGAAATGCCTCTGCTGCCGCCCCCTCTCTTCCTGTTCCCCACTGCCTGGTAACATCCCTCTGTGCTTGGGTATCAGCCTGGGAGACTACTCACCATCCTTTCACCAAAAAGGGATGTTAATTAATCCAACTAACTTTCCCAATAATTTTTTACTAGATGTTTGCAACATGCATGCTCATTATGTGTGTGAAAAGAATGAGAAAACTTTGGAGAGGGAGCAGTGACTTCCCACGATCGCTTGAAGCAGTGGGTTGCTTCTCCTTTGCTCCAAAGGGAATCATGCATTCAGACAATGCAAACACCCTCTCTGTCAGGGCTGCAACGTGTTTACTGCACTCTCTTCTTGCTGTCAGAGCATAATTTCATTCCCTGTGGAAAAACAGGGATGCTGGTGATAGGAAGATGAGAAGATGTTAGAAGAGAAAAAATATTTTTAACTCACCTTGAGGCTGTGTGTTGGGTTGACGATGCAGACAAGTTGCCCAGCAGCTGAGAAAACCCTTTTTGCCTTGTAATGCTGAAACCGCAGGTGAATAAGATCTAACACAGCCCCAAAGCACTGGGTGAAGAAAAGCATCACAACTTTTGGCGTTGCTGCTGCTGCTGCTAGTGGGCAGGGGAAACAGCCAGGGAGCCCCTGAGTCCTTGAGCCCAGGGAGGGAGAGTAGTCGGCGAGAGCTACTCTCCAGCACAGCTTAGCATGCCTTCATATTCATCATCAAAATAAGACGGGAAGAGGCTTGCAGCAGCGGGGCGGCCAATGGAAAGGACAGAAATGTTATCCTTGAGGTCCGGAGACAGCCAATAACAAATGCCTCCCCTACAGAAACTCCCTGATGAATTGAGCCTGGCGGAGAATGTATTATTGAACATTACCATACATCAGCACATTGCATTTATCTTGTGATTACAGCCAGTCATATGTACGGCTGTGGAGATATGCAGGCAAAATTGATTGCTTAACATCTCAATTTATTAATTGCCTTAATTTAACAAAGGAGCACTCAGATACCAAAGCTACATGCAAAGCATAGGGAAGAAGCCCACCAGCGAAACTGTTAGAAAGTAACAAAAATAGGTTAAACAGACTATGTTTTTACCGAGGGAGAAAAAACAAATATGCAAAGAGAGTTACAGTTCCTTGCAGCAGTTAAGCAGTAGGGCTTGCTACATAAACAGATTTGTGTCTGTGCATTCACAGGCTTCAGTTTGGATTTTCATTGCTCTGAAGTGTTCTAAATTTTATATTCCACTACTTCACAAGGGTTCCAGCACACAAATAATCTTTTCCCCATCACTAAAATTAGGAGAGGTCAGGTGTCAGGTCTGGTGTAACTTGGAATAACTCCGTTTAGAGTCAGAGATATTTTCTTGATTTACATTTGCTGGTGGATCAGCTCTGTAGGACACAAAACATGGTAATTACTTGATATTGGAACTATGAGAGCATAAAAAGGCACAGAGCATGCTTCTAAAAATAATGAAATACGTGATGCATGAGAGCACACACATAGAGAACTTGCACTGAGGGAAAAGTGGCTTCTAAATCAACAGAATAATTAAACATGCAGAAGGCTTTTGCTTGTCATTCATCTGCATATTGGTGAGCAGGAAATTACAAATTAGCCATTAGATAGACCTAGGCATTAAAAGGGAATTAGGGAAGTGCAGCAAAAATAAACATGCTTTTATGTATTATTACCAGTGCATATCTTTGCTGGGGGACAGGGATTCCTCTCGGGCCATTGAGTCTCATTAAACTTGAGTCCCTGTGACTGGGTTTTCCAGAAGGTGACTGCACCAAAGCAGCTGAGGGAATCAGAAAGGACGTTCATTTCATGGGACAAATCTGTGTGATGTGTTGCTCTGCTTGTTAATAAATCAAAGAGAGTTAATTTAATTAGCTCTCTGCCAAAACTTCCTACCAGGGTGCTATTTAGGCTTGCTAGCTGAGTATTCAGATGGTTTATTTAGCTTTGGTAATCCTTTTTCCCTTCAAAGCAGAACAGAGAAAAGTATCTTTTTTCTTTTTTTTTTTTTTTTCCTTCTTTTTAAATGTGAGCCCCACACTGTGGTTAAGGCTGCTGCTGAGGACAGAGCAGACCCCATTCAGCACAGGAATTAGCCTGGAACTGTATTGTTACAACTGTCTCTTTCTAAATCAATACTGCAATCCTGGTTCTGCCAGACTGCAGAGAGCCTGTGCACAAAAACCAACAAACAAATGAAACAAAAAAATAAAAAGAGGCCTGAATAGATAAATAAGTAAAAATCGTGAATGCTGGAGCAGCTGATTACATGACCCAAAAATATATATAAAGATGAGAGGAATATGTATATCTGAATTCTTAACATTTGGTTGTAAATGAGAACAGAAGATAATTTTTGCAGTGCTCAATGACACTTTGAGAATATTTTCAGATAGACTTGGGGGACAAGTGAGTGAATCGATTTGCTTAAACGGATTCTTTTCTCAGTTCCCAAAGTAACTGTGAGCATCCAGCTACTTACTATTTGTTTCTTCCTGATTCGTAGTTGGTAGCTGCACAAATACTTTATACCAGTGCAAGTATTCTGCCATCAAAGCCTTAAATTAGTAAAAGGTCCTTGCTATTTACACTGATTATTGCCACCTGAATCCCTAGAGATTATTTCTGTTTGACTGATTGACTCAAATGAATACCTAGACTTGGTGAGGCATCACATATTCCTGGGCAGCAGAGATGGAACCCATAATCCCTCATGTCCAGATAGCCTCAGGGCTGTGGCAGCTTCGCAATCTAGCCCCCTTGAGACCCAGCTGCCTTCCAAGCATCAGCAGAAGAGATGTCCCTGATCCCACAGATGCATTAGAGCATCTTCAACCTAAATATACATCCATGCATCTGGGCTGGGATAAAAAAGGATGTTTTTTCTTAAAAAAAAAGGCCACCTTCAGAGGTAGTGAGGGACCTCGGCAGTGCCCAAATCCCTGTATAAATCTGTGCTCATCTTGCTTGCTGTATGTGACCATCTGAGGAGCAACTCTCTGCCACCAATATTTATGAAAAAGGATGAAAATGAGCATTCAGTGTATTTGAAGGTAATTTCTACTCTGTGCATGAGTTCATGTTCATGATGGCACTTCTGAAAAACATTTTACTGCCCGTATTTTGTCCAGAGATCCACACACAGTATCCGCTTACTGCATTTCAACACAGGATTTAGCACCTGCTTGACTAGGGGCCCCACACCACCGAGACACAGAAACTGACTGTGCACGCAGCTTCGCTTGCAAACAAAAGATCTGCAGCATGGTCTGGCATGCATGTGTGGATCCAGTTCTTTCTTGTGCTTTTACACATAGCAGCTCTTGACCAGCATAACTCCATTAATTGGAATTCATGATGGTTTCATCCAGGCTTGGGAATGCAAGGTTTGATACCCTAGATGGCCTCAAACCTTGCAGCAGGTCATTGATGGCATTATTTAGCTCTATGTGGGCAGTCAGAGAGAGGAAGAAAAAGTTCAAGTGCAAGGGGCACTTGGTGAATCTCATTTAACTTCTGGTTGCAGATTTCCAGTGACTGCAGCCATTATTTTCAAGATGCTTAACTCTGTAACAGACAAGTAAGAAGTGGCAGAAGTCTATAGGCCAAATCTCCATTAGGATCCAGATTTTGCCAAATTAGCAGCGCAAGTGGCATCACCATAACGTGTATGGTATTACAATGCTCTAGCAGGTCAGCTGCTGCTCCAGCTGTATTCAGGTTTGCACAGTAACAGGATCAGCTAGACATAAAACCTGACCAATATCTTTCCAGGTTTTCAGTACCAGCTGCCAAGGTGAAAGGAAAATGCTTGTGGGAAATCTCAGGTGTCTAGGCACTGTGTGTCTTGGCAGGATGATAGCCTGGGAAATGCATTTCTCCGTCCAAACCCAACGTGAAATTTTGGGTTTCACATGAACTTTTTTATCCTTCTGACTGGGCATTTCTTACATGCTGCTCTCTCTCTCTCTGTACCACCAGACACCACAGATATAGCAAAACCAAGCTCCTTCTCATGCTAGCTGTATATTTTGCTGACACCCATGAGGTGATTCCCATGCAAATGGAACTAGGCTGACCTCCACTAGTGACAGCCATAAGGGAAATGTAACTTGCCTTGAACAACATCAGCATGAGTCTTTATCCCAAGAAAGTAGAGGCAGATGAGATACCCTGAGAGGCTGCTCAGGGTATCATAAGTGTCAGTTCAGACAGCTAACCAGGGTGATTATGTGTCCATGTTTCTGACTGCTGGTAGGATTTCTGGCAAGGCTGGCTGATGTGGGATATACTCTGGCTCTACTCTCTATATTTCCTTGGGAAGGGAGCCAGGACTAACAGTTCTGCCTCTACTATCAGTTCTACCTGCTTCTGCCTCTATCAGGGATAGCCCACATGGACATCTTGTGACAGGGAAGGACCCCTTTCACATTTTCAGCCTTGCCTTCTACGGATGCTAACTGGCTGTTTAAGCATGTCACTGTCTCCATCTGGCTAAGGTTCATTTTCTGCCTGGCCAGGGGCTGGAGGAGCAGGATCCATGCCAATCAGGCACCTCTCCCTTGACTGTCTACATCTGTGTGCATCAGCCCAGCTCCTTTTATAGTAATGGGCATAACTGGGGACACTGAGGATGTAATTCCTCTGGCCTGACTGGGTCATCAGGCAGTTTTCTGCATCCTTTGGAGGCAAACTTAATGCACAAAGCTTCATGTGCTCTTCTGTTTCTCAAGGCAGGTTTTGAGGGGGAGTGTTTGTACTATTAGTCGTCATTTTCCTCTCTTGTCTTTTAGGCAAGAGCATAAGAAAAGTCTCACTAGCTCAGTGCAATGATCCCTCCAGCCCTGCACCGTGCCCCCAGCAGTGACTACAGGAGATGGCATTTTGAGTGTACTCATAGGTAGGGACACCATCTGCTGTCCATTCTTCTGATATTCCCTAAGCACCTACAATGACAGCATCTACAATGCCCCCAGTCTTGGGGCATTGGAAGGCACATCCCTAGAGAAGTAGAGTCTTTTAGAAGAAGCAGCAACTTTTAAAACTAGGAGAAGAGATGTAGCCCTTGAAGCTGCCCCTGTAAAGCACGTCACCTTATACTGACTGCTCTGTGCTTTGATTAGAGCCCACCATTTCCAAAAAAGCCTGACTTTGAAGATTCCCATGAAGGAGACCAATAGCACCTCCTGGTAAGTTCTTCCAAAGATGATTTATCTTTGCCACTAGCATATTTTTTTTGTTGTATTTCCAGTCTGATTTATTTTCCTGCATGAGCTTCTGCCTTCAGAATCCTTCCCTCACTGAGCTAGAGCAACCTCTGGCATTGCAGACCTTCTCCATGTGAAGACATAGTTTTGCCTAAAACTAAAACCCAATAAACAGATAATGTTTCCTTTACAAAGCACCTTTCTTATCCGAGATCAGGTCACTCCTGCAACTTTTTTATGAATTTTCTCTACCTCCTCCTTCCCTCTTCTTGAGTCTGATCTGCTTCTCACTGCCAACAAGCACAGAAGGAAAAAGATCCATATGGCTCACAACTTTATGGTGCTCTGGGTGCAGTCCACTCCTTTGGATCTCCATTCCCACATTGCCATTTCACTTGCAGGGCAGATTTGACACCAGTCAGTGTAGCCACAAGGGAGCCAGAGCTGCCTGTGGACAGGGAAGAGAACCACAGATCTCTCTGGTAAATGCATGGAAGTACTCCCTTTTCTCCGCTTCTTTGGTGTCTATAGTGATGAGAGGTGAGAACATCAACAGGTCATTTTTTTCTCTTTTTTAAAAATCATCTGTTTTTTCAAAAGCAAAGTGCTGCCTAAAGTTGTTTGCTTTACCAAAGTACTTTAACTGTGGTGAATTATTTTGTCATATAAGTTTTCAGGAATTTATTTCAACTCCATGCAGCAATATAAGCAGTAGTTGCACTGGAATTGTACATGTCCTTCAAGCAGAAACTGATCGTAAATGTCTCAACAGTTTTTATTTTCTCCAAAGGACAGCTTTCATTGGACAAGAACTATCAAAAGCAGCCTAGAAAGCAGTTAAAAAATATGCCAATTAAGATATCAGTAACAATTGCCACAGACAATCTTATGAAACTATGGAGAAAACAGAATTTGCTGAACTGGAACCAATTTTGTAATTCAGAAGTTCTTCCCAGCATTTCCTGAGTGCTGCCTTCCTCCTCCCTCTTGGCAGCTTGCTTTCAACTGTGTGTGGCCATTGCGAGCTACTTTGCAACGCTGTACATCCAACACCGTCACTGGTATTACTGGAGATGCATGCTGCCACTGTTCACACTCTTTGGCCATGTCTCCTCCGTCTGTCACAGAGCAAAATTAATTTCTGCACCCTCTGGCCAACTGTAGAGCATCATCACTGCACAGATGCTGAGTTGGGCTTTCCTGTTAATCTTCCTTTGGCAAAAACTTACATTTCCCTCTGGTATATTGAAGGACACTAATGTGGCAAGAAGTGTTTTTCTCATATTTGTTTCAAAGTAAAGCTTCCTACATTAATATTAGCAGTACATGAGTTTTTTTAGTTGCTGGATCAAGAGGGGAATTCCTCATTTCTTTTTGGGGTCCATCTGCTGCCAAAGGGAAAAGGTTGTTCCCTCCACGTTCTTAATTTTTTCTCTTCACACGGCTGCATTAGGTAGGCGCTGCCTTCCTCTGTTCACTTATTAACAGGAGAGTTTATGGCAATATCTCATGCTGCTTTTCTGCAAATGTTATACCCGAGAGAGCATCTCCTTTAGCTCTCACCAGCAAGCCAGCAGCTCAATAGACACTTTACATTTTCATGCTGTTGCTAGATAAACTGCCATCATTTCCCATTCATAGTGGTTTCCTGATGCCCAAATCACCATAAGAACACATTGCTTTCAATTGCCAGCCTAACAGTGCCCACCAGAGATTCCTGCTGCCCCAGGCCATATCATCTGTGTGGATGGATGTATCTGCCTCAGTTGCCTTGTGTTGGAGAGAAAAAGAATCAGGAGCCAGAAGTGATGTATGGAGGAGATTCCTTTTCCTACTGACAGTGCATGAAATTATATGTTCAGAGACAGCCTCTAATTCTGATTAGCTTTTTAAGAATGGTGAGCTTTTCATTTGGTGGGAATTCTGCCTGAGAGGTTGTCTCTGGCCCCTCTCTTTGCTCCCAGAGGTGCACTCACCTGGGGGAAGTGGCAGTCCGCAATGCAGGCTGAAGGCATTAAATCTCCCCAGTGCTCTCTCAGCTCCAGTGCTGGTCTGTAAATCAGGATGCTGGGGGCCTCCCTAGGAGACTGCCAGAGTCCCAATAGGCTTTCTTTTTTTTTTTTTTTTTTTTTTTTTCAGTCCAGCTTCTTTAAAACAGGGTGACTTCTCTCTTTTGAGGGTGCAAAAGAGTCCTAATGAACCAGGTACTGCTCCTACTGACTCCTCCACCAAGGAGGAGGGCCTGGACAAAGAGGTGGAGGGTTGTATCCAAATGACCCAGCAAGACAGAATGAAGTCCCTACTCTTCTGGGTCACAAGAATGATAAATTATTCAGGCTGGGAACGGCTGGACAAGTGTCTAAATTTCAGACCCCTTTTTAAAATTTGAAATCCTTTCTCATGAGACTCTCTGGGACAGATTATAGCAATATCTGTCTGTGGGGTCCTGGTGAGACCAGGGGCCACCATCATCATTGTAAGGTCTCACCATCTCCTGCCATCTAAAGGCTTGCAGGTCCCAGTGATGACCACTGGCCAAGTGGGACAGGTAGCCTTTCCAAATCTGTCATTTGAAAAATGTGCCTGCCAGTGTCAGTGTTTCTGAGGCATTTCTGCAAAGTTCAATTAGCTAATGGTACAGAGATTCAGAGAGCAATGTGGATGAGAGGCAGTATTCAGTGCCAAGTGCTGTTAAGATGATTACCATGTCCCAGCGTATCACCAGAGGCACCCACCCCACATGAGCTGCACCCAGTAACAGCTTGCTTAGAATGTGTCCTTTCACATCTGCACATGTACCAAAGGCATCCTGGCAGCCAGTGGCATTTTTTCAGCCCACATAGGTCAGAGACAGTGCAGGGACTCATCTACCCAGAAAATGCATACACAAGAAGATGCACAACAAGAAGGGCTTTATCTGGAAGACCAGATCCTCTTCCTGTGTTCACACATGGTGGCCCCATGACACCAGCAGAAGTTGTAGACAGGTATCTGATGGCAGAATTTTAATTAGGCTATTTATTTCACTCAGGATAATCTCAGGAGGGAAAAATGGAAAACCAGAGGTGCCTCCCTTCTGTTTCAGTCCTCCCTGAAATGAATTTTGGGGCTGTCCTTCAGTTAAATATACCCTTGCAATTATGCTGATGTCAGTAGAGATGAAGTAGACAGATGCCTACCATTGCCAGCTGGCCAGCACAGTGAAAGCCACCCAGCTCCCTCTGGAAAACAGAGGGAGGGGAAAACCCTTCTGCAGAGACTGTTAATTTCTCTGCATCTGGACTAGCATCTTGCAAGCTAGAGACAGGCTGCAGCATCCAGGATCCACATCACAGCCTATCTTGCCTTGGCTAACATGGCAAATACCAAGGTGAGAAACCTTGAGGAGTGTTGTCCAAGTACGACCTCTTTTTACCTCCTCTTTGCATCACAGATGGAAGAGTGATGCTGTGCTGTGCTTCAGCTGGAGTCATGGACAGGGCAGACAATGTTGGTAGAGCAGGGGCATAAAGTGAGACTTAGTGGAGCAGAAGATGTGCCTATAAATAATCCACCTTCCTTGTATGATATGAGGAAATCTATCTGGAGTTACTAACCTTGGTTATAAACCCTTAATTCACTCTTCCCTTGGAGCAACACAGCACAACATCACTTGATGCTGGTGGGGACATCAACCCACCAAGTCCCTCTGGGCAGGTGGTTTCTCACTAGTATAGGTTTTCAGTAGTGTTTTAAGTAAATTTAAAATATGTAGCACTGGGAATGACAACAACCAAATGAATACTTGCAGCCACATCACATTCTTGGTTACCCTGGGGAGAGCAGTTTCAACACTGAGTGTTGCAAGGCACAGCCACAGGACAGACCTTATTGCTTTTCTACCCATGTCCATAAATTTAACTAAATTAATTTGATTTATATAGCAAATAAGCAGATGGTTCTGTCCTTTGCTCTCAGACACAATTGTCAAACAGACTGCTCCTGCAGCCACCTCTCCAACAATAATGACAACACCTTTTAGTAGAAAATAATCATTTAAAGGGGCAACTGTCCTAATTGCATAATGTCTTAACTCTGGCTCTGTTTTCCAGAGAATAACTGATGTTTTTTATAATGAGATTGGTTATTGTCTCTGGGGATACAGCTACCTCCTTCCTGGAATGCTTTTCATGCTGGAGGATGTGCATTGAAACTGAGAGCAATATTGTCAGTGCAAATCCCAGCTGACACCACATGTTTCTGGCTGTGATACAGCCAGCTCCCAAGAGAAGAGCAGAGCCTGACCTTGGCACAGTCAGCAAAGACCAAGGCTGAAAGCTTCTAGCAGGGGATATAACTGTGCTGCTTTATAACGAAGGAAAAACTTCCATAGCCTGCTATCCAAGATTTTTCTCGGAGTGAATACTTTGAGTTAAATGTCTTGATGTGAAAACATCTCTCTGCTGGCAATAATAGCTGAGGGAGTGTGATTTGTGTGGGTTAGCACTGGGTTAGCACTGGGACTAAAACTGCATGCGTTGCTCATCATGGTACATCAGAGTCAGGCAGTAATTCAAAGTCTGATTTCCTTTCTTCAGGGGCTCAGTGTTTCAATTGCTTTTTGATGTTTCTTACCAAACGTCTGAGCCTTCAGTAAAACTGAGCATCCAAATATCTCAACACAAAACCCAAAAGCAAGTTATCAAGACCATCTTGATTATGTCTTGACCTATTACTAGAAAATAAACAGCTCTTGCAGATCTCTTGCCATCAATTAGCTAGTGGACAGCAAACCACTTCTCCCCAAGCCCTTTCACCACTACCACCTACCCTCTGAGCTGTCGCCCTCAATCAAGAAAAGCCCCACTGAGCCAATGAGGCCTGACCTGTGGCTTTGAGGCCACCACACTCCAGCTCAGGAGGTCTCAGGAGGCTTCCTTCCAGAATTCACACTGGTTTACATTTTAAACGGCAATTTATAAAACCGTGATACAGCTGATGTTGAAAACATGAGTTATTTGAAAGCAATCCTTGTCACACAGCTTAACAATGGCATGCCTCAAGGTTTGCCTTGGGTTTTTTTAATGTAAAGATATCAAATGATCAGCTGACTCTCCCGGTATTATTTCACCTCTCTTTATGAAGATCATCAGACACACTTTTCTTAATTGCTCAGCAATCCCACTGAGATTCATTTTTCTTCAGGGTTAAAATATGCCAGGCATTTAAGTATAAACCAAATGATTGTATTAGAAGTTTGCCAGAAGGACTATCAGCCTTTTATGGGTGTAAACATCCCTGTTTGAATGATTTGGAAAGGTGGCTGTGATATATTCAGTTTCATTATTTCTTTCGATGGCTTTATAAATGTGCCCTGTACTATCTACAAGCAGTGTACCTCTCGATTATATATGACATGTTTGTTTTTAACTAAAAGCAAATCAATAATGAGACTCCACTTTTTATTTAATGCTTCTACTGGATGGCTGTGCACAATGAAAAACCTCACAAATATTAGTGGAATCATAAAAATCCAAACAGCTACTTAACAGAGCATAAAAAATAGATGCCTAGCCTTTGTTGTTTTGGAATTAGATTATAAACCATGCCCCTGCATCTGAAATGCGAAGTAGCAGAGCTGGAGGATATGGCATGAAGCAGCACCCTCAGCCCTCTGCCTGCTGGCACAGTTGCTTTGAATCAATGTCCTAGAGGAGTCAGGTGCCTTGGTGCCTTGGGGAACACCTAACACCTACCCTCACCCATGGTCTATCATAAGAAAGAAGGAGTTGCAAAACAAATTACAGTCATAAAGTTCAGATCAGGTCTTTTTTGTGTTTTGGTTTGGATTTTTTGGTTTGGTGGTTTGTTTTGTTTTGGTTGGTTGGTTTTGGTTTTTTGTGTGTTTTGGTTTTTTGGTGGTTTTGTTTTGTTTTGTTTTGTTTTTTAATTCCAATTTCATTGAGTCCCTGTTCTAGTGTGCTGAGGGTGAGATACTCCAATTCACAAGTACAAGTGAGACAAAGTTATGATGGAGGACCTCACATCTTGGGTGCTAAATCCATTTCCCTCTAGGAAAGAAAATAAGAGTGTTTTGGTTCCTCTGAAACATCACTGGAGGAGGCTTGGCTGCCCTATGCCTCTTGGTCCTTTGTTCCCTGTATGAGACTGGAACCATTCAGCAGAAGGGCAGAGGTGTGGGTTTGAGTTCATCATGGGCATGTCCCTACAGCAAGATTTGTCACAGAGGATGCCTGGGTGCTCCAGGGTAAGGCAAGGGTGGGAAGCACTTGTGGCACCCTACGTGTAGGGGCACACATAGCACACATGGGTGTCCACAAGCACACTGGGAAGCCCAGCCTTTTCCAGCCCATGTGTTTTTCATTCTCGTAGCCCCATTTGTTTCCCACTGCCAGTTTTAGAGCGGTGATTTCTTACCTCCTGTGGCTTGTCTGGAGGTGGCCACATCCATGGATAAGATGGACTTCATCTCAAAGGTCAAGGCAAAGAGAGTGGCAGAGGAACACAGCACCTAGATTAATTCACACTAGCAGTTACTGCTAGTATTACTGCTTTCCACAATGAGGAATGTGAGCAAAGAAAATAATTCAAATGACTTTTGCTTCTTATGCATCCAATTTTTTCCACTGTTTGCAGATCACTTCAATTAATTTCTCCTGGAGAAGAGAAAGCCCTTCTAGATCATTTTTGCTAGGCTTTGTAATTACAGATAATCTGGAACAGATCCACTCCACTTCACTTTGCTGGGCTGTACCACTGTGAGATGCACTTTATTACCCTCAGGGCACCATGTAAATTTACAAGTAATTAGTTGATGATTCCTCTTAACCCCCTGACCACCAGGATATTTGCATTTTGTAAGTTAAATAAACTGTATTCTGTTGCTTACTGTGGCAAATAGCAATTTCTTTAGCTAGTGGATCCTAGGAAGATATGAGTAAGGCAGACACACATATCCTAGTAATACTATCATTGCACCATGATATTTCAGCTGAGAATCCTTGACAGCTTTATGTGACAATGCAGGGGACAGGACAGGGTTAGGGTTAGGGTTAGGGTTAGGGTTAAGGTTAGGGTGGGTCAGCAGTGAGAAAGAGAGTGTCCTTCTGCAGATGGACACGGGGGTAGAGTGACCCATTGCTGCCTGCACAAGAAGTCTGGGTGGTGCCTGGAAGTTTCCCAGATTTCAGTGCTCTAATTCCCTTTCTAGCTCCAGCCTTCTCCTGCTTCCTAGGTCAGAAGTAAATCAGAAATCCATTAGTTGGTTTCCTCCTGACACCAAAGCACCACAATATCTCACTAGTTACCGGTACATTTAAGTGCCACAAGCCTTCTGCAGAGGCTGAGCCAGGTAGCGCTGAACCTTTGACCACGCACTCGCCCTTCGACCGCAGCAGCATCCCTGTCGATGGAAGAGGGAGAGGCACCTTCTACAGAAAAAAAGGCAAAATGAACAGAAATGAAACAGTGTAAGAAAGGAGCTCAGGTGTGACTAGATCTGCTAGACTGGGGAAAAAAATTGTCCCTGGTGTTTTCCAATGAAAAACAGTTTTCCACTCAATAAACATTTTTGAGAACATGATCTTTCAATGATTTTTCATGATCTGAAAAGTTTCCATTGCCAAGAAATTCCCAAATGTTGCCATTTTGAAAAATATGGGTTTCTTATGGAGAAACTTGAAAAAACATCAGCATTATCAACAAAAGTCCCTAGTTCCTTGGGGAAAAAAGAACCTCTTCAGCTCTGGCTGCAGCCTAGAATCAATCCTGCAGATTAAGATCCAAGAACAATTTCACATCCTATTTGCTCAATTCACTGCCAAGGAAAACTTTTGCCTTGACTGCAGCCAGGCTTCCTCTTGCACCCTCACAAGAAAGAGTAGCAATAACACCATTTAGCACAGGGAAGATGCTCTATGTGAATGTTAGTCTTCTTCTAGACTCTTACAGAAAATATTGTGAGAGGAGAGAAATGGACCCTCACTGAAGCAGCTATTGAGCCATTTTTCTGCTTGAAGCACATTTCATCGGAAGTTGGGGCAGGAAAAGCCCACAAGAGAGGGGCAGTAAAACTAGGATCTGTAGCTAGTGTAGCAAATGTAGCATCTGTAGCAAATGCTAACAAGAGAGCATGTTAAGACTGTTTAAATGGACAGCTTATACCTGATAGAGGAGTAAGTTAACTTAACACAAAGGATTTTAAAGCTGATGGTAAATTACAACTGTGTTCCTTTGTACCTTTTTATTAAATGGTGCTGGATTAATCCTGCATTAAGAGGTATTTCTGTCTCTCTCCTCTGGCACACAGACGCATCATTCCTGTGAAATATGGTTTCACATGTGCCTCAAACAGCAGCGTGGGATCGGCTTCTGTTTGCAGAGGTAAGAAATGGATTCCTCTTCCTTACTGCTCTCATATATTTTCTATATATTAAATGAGGAAAAAAAGGTCTGCATAACTCGGATATTAACTGTTCAGATTCAGCTTGGCTATTTTTGTTCTACTTAAACAATAACTGACTATCTCAGAGGAACTTTTTCCTTGTAAAAGTTGCTGTGTGCTGTTATCAGACAAAATTGTGATGTTTCACCTCGGAGAAGACAGTAATTAAGAGATGACCCTTCACAACACATTTTCTCAGGTGCTCTGGGATGTCATGGTATATAAGGAGTGATGGGCCTCAGCTGCACACAGAAACACACAGATCATTAAAGAAAGCTCACTTTTATTACAGCCACAGAGAAGAGTGAAAGGAAGATGCCCGAGAGCTGCGTTTCTTCTGTGGAAGTGGGCCTAGGACTGTACATGAAAAGTCATGGGCTGTCTGGAGGATTTTCCACATATCTCTGTCATTTGGACAACTTTCAATTATTCCCTTCTGGACCTCAAAGCTGAACTAAAAATAATAATATAAAAAGAAACTTAAAATAGCAGTAATTCCTGGAAATTCTCCTGAGCTTTCTGGTACAGTCCTAGTAATATGTATCAGGAAGCAGAGAATGACTGCATAAAGCATTTGGCATTGATTGAATGTATAGATTCATGGTGTCTTAACCCCTGTTTTAATCTTTCCATTACCTAAGGTATTTTTTACAAAGAAAGTCTTATTATTTAGAAAACAATTTCTAGCAGCCTTCAAATAGATGAGAAGCTGCAGCATCTTAATGGAAGGTAAATTACTGGTGCTTTCACAGCTAGAGCCTCTCCCTGGTCCAATGGAAAGGTTAACCATTTAGCGCCTTCTCTGCCTGAACACTGCTTTCATGAATGAGAATTTGGCAGAATTTGTCACAATGTAGTTGATAGTAGGAAAAGCTTCTTCACATTTATTCAGAGACATAGGTACTCCATGCCAAAGGAAGCTAAATTTTTAGCAGCGGGGAAATCCCATATGGGGCAGAGCATCTGGTAAGGGAACAACTTGCAGGCAGCCAATGGCCCCTGTCCCAGTGACAGCCACCCCTAGGCTGCACAGAGCAGGGCTTTTTGCAGCCAGGGTAATTCAGGTGATCTATCCCTATCTTCCTCACCTGAAGTAAATGAGTAATCACACTAGAGCACCAAAATCGGATTCCAGCTGAGGTGTCTAGGTGAGGAAGGCAATTCCTTTAATCCACTAAGCTATTTTAGTTCCTCCTCTTTATCTGAAACTCACAGCAGAAAATGTCACTGGGAACTTGATGGGCTTTACCATTTAATGCAATCAGCATTCCTGGGTGCAAATTGGGGTTTCTTGGTCAGCTTGCTTAAAAGGAAAACAGCTGGGGGAAAAAAAAAAAAAAAAAGAAAAAGGCTCTATTACAACTGTGGAAGCCCCATTTTGGAACCAAATCCTCGTTAGTCCACCTTTGCCAGTCACAAAGCATCTCAGAAGAGGATGGGTACAGGAGTGGTGTGTGATGTTTGATCTGAAAATATCTACAAGCCTGAAAGTCTGTCTGTTTTTTAAAAGCCAAGCAAATTCAACACAAATGCTAAAAAGTGTGGAGCCAGTTAAATCCATCAGACTGCCAGCAGACACTGTGTGACATGTTGATTTTCCTGTCTCTCCCTGTTATTTTGTAAATGACAGAGGCTTGTCACACCTTCACACTGAATCCAGCTGTCAGAGATCCATAATTTAGGGTGGGCGCTGGCGTTGAAGCACTTGGATGACGACAAGCAATGCAATGCATAATGAAAGTCACTTTTGGCATCAGGCTTTTAAAGACCTCACAGATATTATTTTGCTTAGGTTTTGACAAGGGTGAACCCTTCTGACAAGAGGGAATGCTAAAACCCATATCCAGCTCTGTCTGTGGGTGGGCAGCAGGTATGAGGTTCAGATGACCGCTTCCTCCATCCTGCCCCCTTGTACTGTCTCAACCCCAACTATGCACATGGAAGTCACAGAGGTACTACAGAGAATTTGGGAAAGGATGAGGAGCTGGCACTGAATGGAGGAGGTGGCTCTCAGGTGATACTGCTGCAGAAGCGGGACCATGACCCCAGGGCTGAACCTTAGAATGCCTTATTCCCAACCGAGGCCCCTTCTCAAAGGTATCTCAGAACCCGGACCAAAATCTCAAAGCCACTCTTTCCCAGCCTCACCACACTAGTCAGCTTGACACAAAAATTAAA
This sequence comes from Neodrepanis coruscans, assembly GCA_013400695.1. Classification (NCBI taxonomy): domain Eukaryota; kingdom Metazoa; phylum Chordata; class Aves; order Passeriformes; family Philepittidae; genus Neodrepanis; species Neodrepanis coruscans. The sequence goes on along the minus strand of VYZS01004500.1, from coordinate 979 downwards.
ATGCTTCATTACACTTCATGAGGTTTTTAAAGGCAATGAAGTGGGGGACTCTGCGGGGAAAGGCTACTTGTAATGCCACTAAAACACAGAGGGATGTAACAGGTGAACAATGTGTCCTCTTACAAGGCTTTGAAAGTCAAAGGCAGAGGCACTGGGAAGATTTCTTATTTGCCTTAATAATCTGCTCAGGCATTTTCTTCCATAAAGGGTCCATTCTGTGTTGTGCTCTGACACCCTGAGCACATGATGGGGCACCCCCTTATCCCCCCCCCCTTCACTGCCTGTATCAGGATATGACTGCTCTTTGGTAGCTTCATCCTTGCCTGTGTTTTACTGAGGAACAGTGTTCTGCCCTTATATCTGTCAGGTTCATATCCAAATAGTGGTTGTTACCTGGAGTTTCTTTTTATCCATCCCTCCTTAATTCTTTTGCCATACACACTCTGGCTTTTCTCTTACCATATTTTCCCTCCCATTATCTGTGCCCTGCAAGTTGAGAGTTTCTGGAGTTTCTGGCTCTACTCTTACCTTAGGTCAGGTCTTTGTTCTTCTCTGAGTGACAGTTGCCAGCCTAGGACTTAGCAGGCTGGCAGAGGAGACAGGACAGTGGTGCCCTGGGGAAGAGACCACATCTGCAAAACACTTTCCTATTTGGGTAGCCCTGAGTCCTGCTCAGGCCTGGGGACAGCACAGCTCCCTGTGTTTCTCTCATCTCCCTCAAACGTGGTCTCCAACTGTTTCCTAAGTTCTTGGCTGCTACAATCAACCAACCTCTTCCCCCACCCCCCGCCTTTCCCCCACGAACTTAGATGTACCATGATTTAGAGGGGATTTATTCCACAACCCATCTCTGAGGATGCTGGGCACTGCTGACTTATGGGTGATGGCAATAGCCACACAGATGAGAACCAGGAGCAAATCGAACGCTCCCTTGAAAACAAGAGAAACAGATGTTTGGAAGTGTCGTGGTTTTACCACA
>VYZS01004498.1:1945-22311 GCA_013400695.1 Neodrepanis coruscans | reverse complement strand
CCGGGGGGGGGGGGCGCAGCCAGGAATGTCTCCAGCTGCTGCTGCCGCCCGCTCCCTCACAGCTGTCAAAATGTACTTGAGGAAATCCACTCACACCTCCCCGAGCAAGGGTCTCCTCGGCGGGACGTGACACCGCGCCGCAGGACCATGGCTCCACGGCTACGCACCAGCAGGCACGTCCTGACACCCCCTCGCAGCCCCCAGACAACCCCGCTCGCCTGGGCCTTCCCTGGTTTTGTCTCAGGCTGGGGGTGGGGGGGGGGGTTGTGCGCTGAGCCTGAGCTGTTCAAAGTTTTATTTCTAATTTTATCTTTCTGTAGGGTTTGACATCGAAACATCTTTTGAGATTGAAATTCTTAACGGTGGTGCCAAACTCGTGTGGAAATTCCCTTTTATCAACGTGCTGCTGCCTTTGGAACTGCAACTCGCAGCTTTCCTTTAAGGAGCTGGCTGTGCCAGTGCGAATGTCTGCAAAGCCCCTGTGCCCCTGGGATGGGCTCTGCCCTTTTTGACAACAGGGCTATTAAAGGAATAGGTTTTTCTTCTTCATTTATACCTCACCCGGAGTGCCTGCTGGCCCTTCTTTTGTCCTTGTTCTCTTACTATTTATACTGCTAAAGAGTTTTGCTATTTAATTGCTAGGTCTAACTTAGCTCGACTTTAACAATTCTTTTTTTCCAGTGTTCAAAGACCAGGGACTGAATGAACTCAGGAGCAGAACAGAAGGAGTACAGGGAGAAGAATTTAAGGGATGGCAGTTTTTCCTCTGTTGGAGGAGGTAACAGCCAATGTACTGTTCCTAACCAGCAAGTTTGTATTATTCATATAATATAATCTTTCCCTGGTGCTTCACAAATGATGCTTTCTCCTAATGGCTTTTCCCTGTTGCTTTAGGTCTGATGTCCTCCTGCAGCCGTTTCTCATCAACCTTTTTGCCTCTTTTAAAGTTAAAATTTTTGAATGGGTGTTGCCCTTTCGACTTAAAGAGATTCAGTGCATCCACCATGTGCCAGACCCCAGGTCCCTCTCTCTGGTTGACTTCTCTAGTCAGGTCTCATTATTTCTCAGAGTGTGTCCTTCAAACCACACAGCCCTGGCTGCCCTGGTGTGGCTGGTCCTCCTCTTTAGCCTATATTGTATTAATTGCTCCAATCAAGGTTATTTTAACATCTTTTCCTTACCAAAACCGTGCCTAAAATAGCCCACACTCTTGTCACTTTGAGGAAGAAATCTGCTGGCTGTCAGCATGTTGAGCATTTCCCATCTCCTCCTGCTCAGCACACGTAGCTGGGTGGCGTGTGGCACCCAGAGCTGTAGATTTTTCCCCGCTTTTCTCTCTTGAGGTCATTTGTCAGAGTGCTCCTGGGATTAGATCTGGTCCCTCTCACCCCTTCCTTAGCAAGATAGGAAGCTGTGCCTGTGTTTTAGAGGTCAGTGCTGTCAGGGAAAACTCAAGTCATGCTCTAGCAAATCCGGCGTCTTTTGGAGCGTAGTGTAACTCGCTCCCTGACAGTGTGATCAACTGCCAAGGTAATTTTATAGACGTTACCAATTCCAGTGATTTAGGGCCTGGTTTCCATGAGACTTGGGATGCCTGAATCCTGAGGCACTGATCCTGCAGCTTTGCTCCAACACAGGAAGCTTGCATGGATGCAGGCACTTGATTGCAGGATGGTGGTGCCTGGTTGCAAGGTGTTTGATGATGTGTTTGAGCAGTAACACTTTGGAGAGGATCACAACTCCTTCCAGCAGTTTTAAACCCCTCTTGTCTTTCAGGAATACACTCTTAAGTTCCCTGTAGTTTACATACATAGGTTTTAAGAGTGTTTCATAGTTTGATTAAGGCTTCATATGATCAAGCAGTGGTGTGAGCATTTTGCAACTACCTTCAAATGGGAAGCATTTAATTGTTTGGCGTCTTCAGGGAGATGAGCTGCCTTCATGACTATTAACAGGGCTGTGTCCCTGCAAGGCTGTTGCAGGCAAGTGAAGGCTGAGAAATGCTGTGCAAGAAGCTCCAGCGCACAGGAGAGAGCGAGCACACCCAGTTATGAAGGACGGGGAGGCTGATGACTTCAAAAGGGAAGAGGATGCTGTAGGGAAGGTCTTGATTCTGGGTTTTCTATCTGTGACTAAACACATTTCACAGTAGAGCTGGAGTAAGCTGTGCTGTACAGCCCCAGCAGTGCAGTGGGATTTCATCAGACTTGAGAAAATAAGCAAGACAGGGGAATTTATTGTTGCCTCTTCTCCTGGGTAATTTCCCCACCTCGGGGCTTAGTGCAAGGTGCTGACTTGCAAATGACACATCATTATGAAGCCAGCCCAGAGCTGCAAAGCCTTGCTGGGAAAGTGGTCAGGATAGCAGAGGAAGCTGCCTCTTGGACTTGGTTTCTTCTGCTGTGGGACCTGCTCTGGGAACATGTTGATTTAATTCCCACAAGTTGGTTCTCGGATGGTGCGAATAAAGCTGCTGACAATGACTGAAATGGGATTCGACACTGGAGAACCTGTTAGGCTCAGTAAATGTAGGTCTGTTGGGAAGCTTCAAAGGGTTGTATTTTAAGCCACTTTTCCCCTCTCATCATCAATTTAGTATTTTTGAATCTCTGGTAACCAGTTTTATGATGAACGAGCAGAAGTTGACAATAAAGTCACAGAGAATGAAATGCAAGAAAAATTAGATCTAATTATATTAAAAATTATACAGCCATTCTTTTCCTGATTGGTTGTATAAAAATCAGGTATTTGAGAAATGGTCTCAATGAGTTATGCATCAGGTTTAAAGGTGGTCTGGCTTTTTTGATAAAATATAAACTATTTGAAAGACTTATAAGGATCAGAAATGCTGCCGAATATTTTAGTATTTAGAACAGCAGGAAACCACTCTGAGATATTTTTAAAACAGGTATTTACTCCAGTAATTGGTTACTTTTAATGTGGAATAAGAAAACCTGGTGCAGCTATATTGGACTTGACATAAAAGACAGGTATGTAATTTGTGAGCAAAACAGGGTGGAATGTACACATTGTACCTGGGGAGGTATTTCGAGAAAGACAACTCCTTAAGACAAAAAGCCAAAACAACTGACATGCTAGGTTGCATGTCAGAATTGCTTATTCCTCAGTTAATCAGCTGTGCAATGAGTGTCCAGAAACAATCCCTTTTGCCCAGGTAGTTTAAGTTTCAGACTTTGTAAGCTTTGTGGCCGTCATAAAATGGATTACATGGAAGTTGGACGAAAAACACATGTTTCTGAGAACATTTTGGTTCAAATAAAAAAAAAAAAGTGGCAATGTTGGTGCCAACAATTTACTACAGAATATCTGAACCAGATGCTGTTAAACTATAATTCCAAACAATTTGCCAGAATTATGTATTTACTTTATTCTTTAAGTCAAACTGAAGTTATGCATGGTTTTTATTACTTGTGGATATAAAAAAAATGTGATGTGATTACAAGTAATATAAGGCAGATAATGCCCAATAGTTGGGATTTCTGTGACTACTGCACTAACTAAAGAAAAATGGAAGTTCTGTTGCTAATTATGTGTGACGAGGTCATCAAAATGGGACTGTTCAGATTGAGACATATCAGACTGCAGTCTGCTTAGTCATCAGATAAGAGCTTTGGCCAAAAGCGTATATTTCTCCCCTTTTCTCACAGTAGTACATTTTTTTCCCCCTGGGAGAAGAGGGAAGAGATCTGCAAGACATGGAAATTTACATTCTTAGCTAAAATAGTACATGGAAGGGACTCTTGTTAGGAAATACTTGTAGGCAATCCCTGACTTGCTGATTGTTATCCAGATGAGTTGCTCTCTGATGGTTGGAATGAAAGACACCAAAATCAACATCTTGAAAGTACAGAGTGAGTTTTAGCAGGAGCTTTTATGATGTTACATGTCATTCAGGTTATAAAGACTTCTAGCTGGCGCTCCCACAAGCTGAAACAATCTTTACCTACTGTCAAGAGGCTCTCAGAAAACCTCAAATAATTTCCTTGTGTGAAGTGGCTACCTCAGTCAACTGCAGCATGATACAGAGAAGTACTGAACGTTCTGTAATACCCATATTCCCAGGTTGACTCCAAATCAGCAGGGTGAAAAATACATCAGAAACTAAAGAAAAGAGTTTCAAAAAAGAAGCTTTGATTCAGGGAATTGTGCAGCGAAGTCACCAAAACTGAATCCCCCTGAGTGCTATAAAGAAAAGAAGAATCTGCAAAAGATTTGCAGTGGAGTCTCTGGTTTCATCCAGACAACGGCCTGCTGGGACACAGCAAGCTCCATTTCCTGACCCAGGGCTGCAGTGTTGGATTCTGCTCAGAAGAGCATGGAAACTCACCACAACTCTTCTGCAGAAATCATGTTTGATTTTGGGAAAGAACATGCTTTCATAGAGAGCAAAAAAGAGTTCTCCAGGTCCCCCATCTGAAGACCATGTGATATATAAAACGTATTCTTTGTTTCATGTTTCAAGGTTAACATGTGCTCCACTATGGGCAGGATCAAAACCCAGAGATGAACTGGGTTCCACCTGTAGTACAAGGTGGTTTTGAGTTTTTGAACCCACCAAATCCTGAAGCAGTAGCTACAGGAGAGATGAGAATTACCAGTACAACATTAATGCCAAATTCCAATGCAAATAATTCAATTAAGTGTCATGGCTGGCATATTTATCAGACACGCGTAGCTTATGTGTGTTTATGATGTGTCTACATGAGGCAGAACTTAAAGATGGGTGAGATTTGCTTGTCCAAAGGTATCCTTCTCCTTTGCAGTGCCAGATTCTTCCAATGTTCTGATTCCTCCATTCCTCCTCGACCTCACCTGAAGGAGCCACAAGTGATACTTGCAGTTAAAGTGGATATTGACAACATATTTTTTGCTCTGGAAAAAAACTATCTTGACATTCCTGGCCTTCCAATTCATACTAACCCTACCAGCTTGTGGCCAAAAGAAAATTGCTGCAGCCCATTGTGCTAGGACTATCAGGAACCCAGGTCAGGTAACGGGACTGTAATTCCATGGGGCTCGCCAAGAAGGAAACATGCCAATGTAATTATAGAGGTAATTATAGCACCCTAGTCACCGCCCACAAAGCACGACTCTGCAGAGTACAGTGGTTCCAGAATCAGAGTCCAAACAATATAATACTCTGAAATTGCCCTACCCATCAGTCCTGGCTCTCAGTTGGATTGACCTGTGATTGACAGCGGATCTGCCACTCCTGGGAATGGCTGTGCAGATGCCAGCAAACATAAACTAAATGGGGGTTTGCTTTCCTCTGCTGTGCCTTTTCCCTGCTTATTCACTTCAGCCAACAGCTGATGCTGAAATTAAGGGTCAGGTTTTGTTTTCATGTTGAACCCAACAAACTCAATGTAATTCTGGAGGGCAGATAAGAGCAGTGAGGCAGAAAAACATCTGCAGTACAATCTCAGGCTTTTATTGGCCTTTCATAACCATATTTCACTTTGTATATGTAGATGGTTTTCCAGCTACTTTGGGGCTTCTCAGTCAAATCAGACAAGAACTAACCCATAGATCCAACTGCTCCCATGGCTTAAATACAGCTGCTTGGTTGGACTTCTTTTAATTTGTATGAGATTTGGGTAGATGCTCTGACACACAGCACAGCCTTTAAACCTTGTTGGCTTACAGATACTTGCATCCATGACCTACATGACGCAGTTTATGGGTTTGTATTCTTCCTATGGAATAACAAGTACTGTAAGTTGAAGTTCACAGGAGGAAAAAAACCCCTAATGCTTTTCATTAAATAGTTACTTGTCAAGACAGTTGAGACTAAAAAGATTCCCCAAATCTTAATGGTTATGAGCTGGACTTGAGGACAGTGTGTAGAAAAACCGGGGCTCAATGCAGTGATCAGAGTCATGGACTTGTGGTCCTGCTCCAGTTGCCAGTATTGAAATAGGCAACTTAAAACACAAATTAAAGCCCTGCTGCTGTCATGGAACCTACTAATCCGCTGGGAATACTTGGATGCATAAACCTGCCTGAGCCCTCCTTTTGCAGGGCTAATGCTGACATCTATTTTCAAATTAAGCTTTAGATTTTATTCACCACCATGTAACTTGCAGTGACTTGCCGCTATGATGTGCACGTTGCCGCATCACCTGCATCTGTATTTATTCTGAGTGCCGTTTACTGTGCTTTTACTATGATTAGTTAAGGTTAGATTGTGCTTGTGGTGGAAGCCTTTTATTTTGCAGTGCTGTGATGATGGGAGCTCTGTCCTGGTGTTTATACCTTGCCATGTGCTTGCTCCAGAGACATTGTGCACATCCACAAGTGTTCCCGCCTGCTTTCAGCAGGATCTGACGCCAATGAAAACACATTCTTTGAAGAGATAGGTAATTACTTAAGACTTTGTCTGATGTTATAGCAGGACCAATAGACTATTTGAACCAGCTTAGTATTCATAATAATACATGGTTCAGAGCTGACTAAAAGGCTATAATTCTTTTGAAGGGTTCCACTGACATAATAAACCACCAGAGCTCAGCTAGTCAGCAAAAAGCTAAGACTGTATTATAGCTGGGCTCATCAGCATTGGACCGTACATGTGTGCAAAAGGATTATTTCAGAAGTTTGTTGGTTTTTTTCCTCCTTATTCTAAATTACTCTATAACCCAAAATGGAAGAATTTTTGGAAGCTGTTCTTTGTGAGAAAAACCCTCAGAGATAATATTTGCTGTCTTCTCTGCCCTAGTGAAATTAGATTTTAATCTGGAAATGTGTCCATGAGGGCAATTCAATTCTTTTAGCCTCTAAATAAGCTGTGATGCTGCAGTACTGTACAACTCTAACTGCACATCTGACCTGTGCATGGATGTCTCCTCATGCAGTCATTCTCCCACTTACTTAAGAGTTTTGCCCTTCTATGGATCTAGGCTGGACCCCATGCTTCTTGAAATGTATTCTGTATATGGGTTTGGTGGATCCTTTCCTGGGGCTATTTCAGCTACACCCATTTTCATAACCAGTATTGGGTTCCATGTGCCAAGTATGCTTTGAATTTTGGTTGATGTCATATTGCTTTTAGAAGTAGCTAGGGACTGTTTCAAAATAGAGATCTGTTTATATAAATATTTATATGTGATTTTTTGATAGCCTCAGGAAACCAAGTCAATGACTGAGGAATAAATAGGCATGGAAAAAATCATAAGGGTATTGTTTATGAATATAGTCAGATGATAATAACAAGCAGAACGAATCCATTGGAGAGGCAGAATTGACATGATGGATGCTAGCTCTAATACCATGTACTGAACTTTTCAGCACATCTTGTTTCAGATTTCATATTTCTTAAAAATCCACAGGAATAAATTAGTGTGTGGGTAAGAGGTTCAGACAGAGCTGACTTGAGGTTGGAATGTGCAGAACAAGACCACAGACAGGGTGCCCATGGTCTTCTGCTGCCTCCTGGGACTCCTCTTGGCCTGTTCAAATCTCTATGTTTAGTGAAGTGTCTATTCTGACAACTGATGGCACTTTGGCTGAGGTAAGTGCTGCCTGTGCTTTTATGTCTTTTTCACCAGCAGCTTTTCTGGGTGCACTGAGACTGTCTGCTCAGATTCATCTGTGTCTATAATGTCCCCAGCAGGAAGGTTGGGGTTGTTTCTCCCCAGTTGCCTGTGACACACGATGTGTTTCATCCTAAGTGGAAAACTGGCTGTCTCTGGCTCAGATGTGGAGCAGACACCTCTCCAGGAGTGCAGAGAAACCTGTAGGGGGACACAGCTCCCTGTGCTGTGTGGCTGGTAACAGGACTCCATGTCAGCCTGTCTCACCCTCAGCTTGGGGAACATGATGGAGAATGGGCATAGCAGCCTTGATACTGTGAGAGACTTTTGGGGAAACTATTTTCAGGGCACAGACTTGCAACCAGTACAAATTGCACTGAGGCCAACCTCGGCTTGGATGGCACTAAGATTGGATTGCCAGGAGGTTTTTCAATAATAACAGCAACCGTCCGAACTAGTGACACAGTAATACTCATTTATGTGATTTATGGGAACACTGTATGTAATTATTCCAGCATATACAAGCAGGACTGAACTTCTTTTTAGCCTCCTGAATAGAGGCAGTTGTGTAATACCCACAGGAGCTTAGTACTTGTAGGAATATCCGGCACTGCCTGTGGCTTGAGAAGCTGTTTACATCCATCATTTCAACTGGCCCCATTAGGAGTTTTTGAAAGCAGCACAGAAATTTCACTGGTGTTGAACCTAGGAACCAGGTAGCCTGCTGTCTACCTTACATTTCCGTGTTCTTCTCCCCTTTAGAATAGTGTAGCCAGTTGTGGTGATGTTGTTTGTATTTGGGTCTAGATTATCAGTGAGTATAGAGCTTGTATTGTCTTGGCTGGGCCCATCATTGTGGGCAGACTGTCTGACTACAGTGGCTTGAGTCCTGAGATCATACCAGCAATTCTTCTTCCACAGCCAGTCTCCCATTATAGGCTGCTGGAACACACTGGGGTATTTCCAAATTCTTTTCTGCATCTGTCTAGGAGGGTTATGGAGTTCCCTCAGCATTTGCCTCTGTTTCAGTGTACATGTGTGGTGGGGTTGATGTGCTAAGCAGGACAAAGTCTTTGGGTTTCTATTTGCAAGAAGCAGGCAGTTCAGTTCCCTCATTGCTGGGCAGGATTTGTTATATAGGGAAGCCATGGGGTACTCCCACCAGAGCCTTCTTATACGGTACACATGGAACCCTTGGAGATGTATATTCCTGTATATAGTTTGTCCGTGTACATTCCTCACCGTGTGCCTGCAAGGCAGCACTCAGCACAGATGTCCTCAGCTGGCTACAGAGCAGTGAGAATAGATTCAAACTGGTCTTGTGATAGTGTTACACAAAAACAAGTCAGGAAGGCTGAGTTATATTTTGTGTATCAACAGACCTAACAAAAGAGAGGAAAATATGGATTGATGATTTGACATCAGTTTGGTTTTGAAGTCCTTTGAATTCATATACATGAGAAAGGATTTATTTTAGGCAATTTTAACTGTCTAAAATGCATTGAATATTTATTTTTCCAGAACAAAAAAAAACCCCTCCATTAATTAGCTGACATAATAGTCATGTGCCTGTTCTGTGAAGTTTTTAGAAAACCTGTACAATTTCCTGGAGCTTACAAACAACTCCATCACCTTACTGTGCCAAAGTGTGTGTCCTGAAATAATCAGATGATTAAATCTCCTGCCAAGAGGATATGATTTCTCTCAAATTGATGTCTAGTCCCTGAAAATTTAATCTTTTGTATCATTAAAATGATTTAGAGTCTATTATTATCTTACCAAAAGTTCCCTCTGTGTTTTAAGGGCAGAAACAACATAACCTAAGTGAAGATGTTTTCATTTCTCAAATCTTGGGTTAGATTGTGTGTCATTCTCTGACGTATTTCTTGAACATTTATGGGTTTGAATGACATTCAGTGGACTGGGGTATCACTGTTTTACTTTGATATTTTGGTACTGTTTTAGTCTGATGGCACCATATCTAATCTATATTTTAGTCTTGGTGTTCTATGCTGGATGCTGCTACATGGGGTAGGAGTGGATTTGTTTGGAAATGAAAGTTTCCATAGATAATGTTTGTGTCCAAGTGTCTCTTGGCATTTCTTACTGCAGTTGTTGGGTCTGCTGAGGGCAATTTAGGTAGTTGCCTCTGGCTGAGCTCCAGGATGTGATTTGCAGTTTTCCTGACATATGACAAGTGTGATGATGACAGAGCTTCTGCAGAGCTCTCTCTTTCAGTGCAGTCTCATTTTGGATGAGGACTGGGTCCCAAATTCCTCAGTTCCAAAGAAGGGACTAGCCTTTTATGAGAGCCACATTACATTCTTTCTCTTATGTCTGCCAGCCTTTACCTCCCTGACCTATTTCAGACCCAGCCTCTTCTCCTGTAACACCAGGTACACTGACCTCTGTCCCTGTGACGTGACTTTCCACCAGACACTACTTGATTATGTCATTCTTCTGCAGCATATGGTCTTTGGACCAGCATGAACTGGTCCAGCAGGAACATCTAATTCCTACCAGTCAGCAGATATGGCACAAACACATGCAGAATCATGAATGAATTTCATGTACAGACCTCACCACAATTTTACTCAGAATCCACGTGGGGAGAATTTAATCTCTGCCAGCCTAGAGGAACACTGAGGAAACCATAAGCTGCCCCCAGAGTCATCACTTGTTCTTATTGTCATCCACTGGAAACGTCTAGGAGAAAACTTAGCACAGCTAACAGACAGATGAACCCCCTTCAAAACAGCACCTTTCTCATTTAATTTAACCATAGTTCAGAGTGGTAAAACAACAAGTAGCTGAAGTGAAGGTCACTCAGACCCCCACAGCCCTAGAAACAGTTTATTTACATATACATATATCCATAGTATAATTTATTATAATACATGTAATTTATTATTATACAGACATGGCCTTCACTAAAAGATGGATTTCTCCTGATGTGACCGATAATGATAGTTTATTCACTTCTTGCAGTTCCCATGTATTTCAGCCTTGCACGTTTTCCATGGGCCAGTTATTTCTGATCAGCAATGTGGTTTTCAGGCTGTCACTGTCGTATCTTTGATGGCAGCCAAGTGGCCACTGTTTTGCTTGGGCCTTGGGGATGGTTGCTGATAGTGACTCTGCTGCTTCAGCAGCTTCTAGTTTTCCCCTTGTGGTTTCCCCTCACTTGGGCAATCCTGTCACTGGTGACCTTTGCCTCTATACTGCCTAGAAATGGCATCTGGCCCCAAACCCATGTGGGAACCAGACGTTCTCTGAGCTGTGGGACACCTACCACAAACTTGCACTTAGGCCTCCTCCAGTTTTTAGCCAGTTCACTAACTATCCTTTTTGGAAGGGTTTTATTCTACACAGATGATAGGAATGGAAATTACATACAGATGGGAATTAACAGCTGGTGCTTTAACAAGACCCCTTGTTTCTGCTTCCCTGGGGGAATCTGGCTAATTTATGTTCATTCTGTACCTTCATTTTCTTTACCAATGTAGATATTGAAGTTCCTTTGGTCAGTTGTTTTTCACAAAAGCTTTTTAAATGGAGCCCTTGTGAGAACAAGCATCTTTTCCCATTACAAGTTTTGCATTCCACTCAGTACAAGCTGCTTCCCAAATCCATTGCTGGGCTGAAGTGCTCCATCAGGACGTACCAAACCAGTCTCCTCATTGCACATTATGTGCCAGGTCCATCTCCTCCCTCTGTCTGGCATTTCAAGCCGTTTTCACTGTAGCTGTCTGCAAAACTCTAGTCCATGCAGGGAACAGAGAAAAAAAAATATTTTACTAATAGCTATTGATAAAGCATTTTGGTATAAGGACCTAAAATCCTTCATGAATATTGCAGTGGCTTCTCAACAGGCCTCCAGTCCTCACAGCCCCCATCTGCTGTGCTTTTTCAGACTTCAGCTCATCTGCTCTCTCCTGCACGTCTTCACCAGTGGAATAACTTTTTCCTAACTGAAAGCCTTTGCCAGCTGTGCTAATACTTGCTTATAAACTTTCTTACAGAGATTTCACAATTCCAGCAGGCAGGACTTTACTCTTAGCCCCTGCTTAAAGTGCAGGCTGAGATCCTGAACTTATGTCTTTCTGAAAATTAATTTCTTTCCCTCTGCAGACACACTGCAGGGAATGTTCATTCCCCAATTTCTCATGTGAACCAGGCAGTCTTCTATGAATTGCAGCTGAGAAAAGGTGGATTGTATTCTTTACAGTGAAATATAAGAAAGATCCTCAGAACATATTTCCACTTTATTAAAAGAGATAATTTTTGTAGTGATTTAAATCTTGGGGTTAAGGATATTATGTTGGGCAAAGTTTGATAATCGGTGCTGGTGTTATTCAGCTCATCCTGATGGATCATTGCCTGCTAAGTAGCCATTTACCTGTTTATTATCTTTCTCTACCATTTTCCTTTGGAGCTTCTGAGAGAAGAGGCTAGCAACGTCCTTTGGGTATTACTTGCACAGGCTGTATTCTTATGGCAACTTAAAATTATACACTGGTTTGGTTTGGAAAGACCTTAAAGACCATCTCTTTCCACCCCCTTGCCCTGGGCAGGGACACCTTCTACTATCCCAGGTTGCTCCAAGCCCCATCCAACCTGGCCTTGGACACTTCCAGGAATGGACATCAACAATTTCTCTTGGAAGCCTGTGCCAGGGCCTCACCACCCTCACAGGGAAGAATTTCTTCCTAGTATCCAATCTAAACCTACTATTGTTTGAAGCTATTCCTCCTTGTTCTGTCACTCCAGACCCTTGTAAATAGTCTCTCTTCAACAGTCTTTCTTCTGACTCTGTCAGGTACTGGATGGCCACAATTAGATCACTTAAAGGTCTTTTCTTTTCCAGTCTGAGCAATCCCAATTCTCTTTCCTTGTAGGAGATTAATGAAGTGCTGTTAAGTACTGAATTAGGCCCAAAGTGAAGAACTCTGTCAGAAACAGATGCAACACAGCAACCATCTGTTGAGGAAAGCGTGCGGGAGGGAGGAAGCACGTTCCTGCTTACACCCACTGCTTGGACAGTCCCCTGAAGTCCAGGCAGTACAGAAGAGGATGTGCCACAACCTCCCTGAGAGCAGGGCTAACTGATGCAGCATCTGCAAGAGCAGCACAGCCACAGGAAACCCAATCTCAGCTGGCCACCAGCTGCTCCACCTGCACAGCTCTCAGGTGGGGGATGGAGATCAGGAGACTCCCTGCTGGGCTGACCATGGAACAGCCTTGTCTCTGCAGCTTCTGCAGACGTGCTAAAGCATGAAATCATGCACAGCAGCAAATTTGAGGGGGCTAGGGATGGGGAAGAATAGAGGGGAAGGAAGGGAGGCTTCATTCAGTCAACCATGACACCAGTCAACAGACAATAGTCTGTTCTCTCTCTGCCTCTTCAGCCTTGGGCTAATGTTTTCTCATATTAATAGGAAAATGTACAGGTTTGCTTCTGCTGTTAAGGCCCTGATTGTGCAAAAATGGAAAATTATCTTGGATTTAGATTCTTACTTTTGTCTCTGTGAGCTTGTTTCCAGCCTCAGGGTCTTTTGCCCACTTAATCATTTGGATCTTCAACCCAGCAGAAATCAATGCCAAGCAATCAGTGCTGTAGTGATTAATATCAGGTCTTTCTCTCTATTTTGTAACTTTTTAAATGATTTTTTTTTATTTTAAACTGGGAGTTCTGGTGTTTCCATGTACCATTTGCACAAGGGTTTTGTTGTTTTAAGCTTGACTTGTTAGGGGACATAGTGTTTATTGCTGTGTTAGTATTGTGACTGTAAAGGAACAGTATGTTTTCATCCATGATGTTCCTTTCCTGAGCCTATCAATCTCAGTGAACTCTTACTCAGCAAATTATGTGAGTTTTACTAAACATTTGCTCAGAAAATATATTCTGTGGTTAGATACACTGGCATGTTCCCTGAGATGACCACACTGCAATAGTACAGTCAGAGCTGACCTGGGATTTAGGGTTGTGGGGTTGACAGTAAAGCAAGGGCTTCTTGCTTATTAAAAAACCCCCAAATCATAAGGGTAAAAATCAAATCTTTAAAAAGCATATGAAATTTAAAAAGAAAAGACAAAACTTATTTATATTAGTTCTGTGAACCTTGACAATATCCTTTTGAGCACCCTATGCAAAAAAAAAAACCAACAAACAATCCCCAGTGATTCTCAGGCTGTTTGAAAAAGCTGGAGACAGAGAGCCAGTCCTTCCTGAGGCTCTGCCAAAGCCTCAAGTTGAGACAGACGCTGATGTCAGAAGAGAGCTGCTGTGATTGTCTTGTTTCCTTCGTGATTGACAATATGTGTGACACCATCCATCCCTGTGCCCAGTACAACTCTGTTGGAGTTTTCCATTGGCTTTGGGGAGAACTGGCCAGAGTCCTACATTTGTCTAATGTGTTAATGTGTTAACTGTGTCAAAAACTTTGTGACACCATTGACTATTGTACAGCTGATGATCTATGGGATGATAACTGTATCTGAGTAGGACAGACGACCACAGGAATTTCTCCCAGTGCCTGTTGCATTGTTATTAAAGACAGAATATCTATGGCTCTGACAGCACAGTTTCATTACAACAACAGTAGGTTTTCCAGGAAGTTAAATTTTGGGTTGCCATTTAATTACCAAACCAACAAAGTGTTTTTTGACTGAACAGAGAACATTTTGCCTTTGACTAGATCATTATTATTTTTAAGTGTCGTATCATATGCTGTTATTATTTTTGGCTGAGAATGAAAAACAAACCTCTGCTTTGTGTCCAAGCTTTAGATAAAGAACATCATAGCAGAAAGTAAGGGAGGAAAGCCCAGTGTATCCTCCCTGACATCACTGTCATCAAGGGGCTTATTATTAAGATGATTGTGTGTGTCTAACTGGATCGTTGGAACATTTAATTTTTAGTTGTGGTATTTAATGGGTATTACAATAATGAATTTGTACAGCAGTTACAGCAGGGTATTTCTTATCAATTCTAGGACCTTATTAAGGCAAATAGTCCCCCTAAGTTCAAAATGAGGCAATGCCCCACTCTTCAGCTTTGTTAATCAAGCCTGAGACCTTGGTAAACTTTCACTGCTCACCAGTTTTATTCTGTTAAAGTAGGGCTTTTGTGTTTTCAACGGCTACAGTCTCTCAAAACCCTTGTAGCACCCAGGACTGAACCCCATGATCTTTCCTTAAGCTTGATTCTGCCTCCTGATCACACTGAGCTCCAGTTGATTTAAATGGGAATATTGTTTGAAGAAGAGGGTGAAACCTGGGATTTGGAGCAGTATGTTCAGTGAAAGAACGTTCACCCATAACCTATATTGCCTTGGCAGTATTATTTTATCTTGTATATCTGACACTCTCCCTTTCACTGCTTACGTAAGAAAATAGTTTGTACTGTCAACAGCTCTGTTTAACCTTTAATAATAAAATTAGTAACTTAAACCAGGAGGCCCAAGTCCTGAGGCCCATATTTGGGTAAAGTTTCCATTGAAGCCAAAGGTAATTTTGCCAAGGATAGGTCTGGAAAAGCCCTGAATTTTGAACTCAGAATTTACCCCAGCAAGCTTTTTCAGTAGTCTCTGTTTCTGCTCTATGAAGAGCAACAGGGACTACAGTGGCAGGGATGGGAAACGTTAGAGAAACCTTTCTGTACTTTCCATTTAATGACTTTATTGGACGAGATGTCTGATGATACCAGGTTTTTCTAATTCTCATTTTTATAAGCTATCTAATGCGCGGAAACGTCAGTTCTGGGCATATGTTCCTGTCCCTGGAGTCTTGTTCAGACATTAGAGGAACATTTTCTGACTCAAAAGATAAACACTTCTGCTGGAGTTCAGGGACGGAAATTGTTTTCATCGCAGCAGGTGTTGCCCATTAGTTCTACTAGAACTAAAACCCTAAGCTGGGCTTTAAGTGAGATGCATAATCAAGCTCTTACATCATTGTGAGATGTACCGTACTTGAACCTTTTGCTTGCTGAGACTGTATTTCCTCCAAGAAACATCCTGTTTTGCAATCCCCCAAATTCCCCATGTGCCATACAGCATTAGGGATTTCATCACCTCCTGGGCACACAGGCTATGCTTTCTGCAGAAGACCCATAGGGAGGGAGAGACAGAGAGCCAGACAAGTCAGAGGTTTCTATATTTCCTGATGGGACCATATGATCTAGGAAAGATGGCTTTATTTTTATTCTTCCCCTCTTTCACTTCACACTGTATCCAGTTCTAGACCTGCCTTACAGGCTGCCAGAGGCTGCTGATTGCATCATGTCAAAGAAAGGATCATACCCTCCTCAGTCCTATTCAATTATTTCAGGTCCCATCTTTCTTTTAGTGGTATTGACCACTTTATTTGTCTCCTTCACTGTGCTGTCAAACTTGAGAATATATTTGTTAGTAGTTTCTCATTTTGCATCTTCACTATAAATCTTTAGTTATATCTTTTGAACCTAATTTGACTCACCTAAATTCACTGGGGATTGTTAGTCTGGGTTTATAAAGAGGTTTGCCAGACCTCAGAGTGCTAGCAGACCCTGCTTGCTCTGAGTGGCTCCACTTGGGCACCCACCCACCATGTGATCACTGGTCCTGAAGCTGCATTTAGGCTCAGCCCCTTGTAGTGTGAGGCTGTTGTGCTTGATCTTGTGCCCAGACTTTCTGTCTTAATTTGGATGTGTATGGGCTCCTGGAGTAAGTTTGACCCTGATTGTGGCTGCTGAACCTGTTGACCTCTTGTTCATATATTGAGGGGCTGTGTCCTCTCTAGCTGAGGATGCTGCCCTGCTCTTATCTTTGGTCCTGTTGATTTGTCCCTTCCAAAGGATCACTCTCTATTTCCTCCCTGGTTGTAGGAGTTAGAATGAGGGCTTTGGTTGCTGCAAATGCTTTCAAGAGTGGTTTGGTCTAAAAGCTATGTTCCCTTTCCTGGACATGCTCCAGCCCCTCAATGTTTTTCTTGTTATGCATGGCCCAGAAATGGACACAGCACTCGCGGTGCCTCAACAGTGTCCACCACAGAGGGACAATCAGTGCCCTGGTCCTGCTGGCTACACTATTTTTCATACAGAATGATAGTTACAGCCACTAATGCACTGGATTATCACTGCTTAGTCACCTATAAAGTTGTAGTTGAAATGGCAGTGACTCTGCAGAGTGTGAAGCAGAGCTGGAAAGAAAAGATGACCCCTGAAGTTTCTTGGTGAAACTCATCAGGGCTGT
This sequence comes from Neodrepanis coruscans, assembly GCA_013400695.1. Classification (NCBI taxonomy): domain Eukaryota; kingdom Metazoa; phylum Chordata; class Aves; order Passeriformes; family Philepittidae; genus Neodrepanis; species Neodrepanis coruscans. The sequence goes on along the minus strand of VYZS01004498.1, from coordinate 5,525 downwards.
TATCATCTTTCAGAGCTAAAATGCTTTATAATCTAGCAAGTGTATGCAGGGTAGAGAGAAGGGAAGCAAAGAAACGTCGATCTTAGCATGCTCGTCCTAAATCAATCCTAAATGTCTTTTCAGCGTTACAGCAGAAAGTCCCGTGCCGCAGGATGATCCCGGTCGGGAGCAGCACTTTTCCCTCATCCCACTAGAGGGTGGGTGCCGTTTGGACAAGCCAGGCTTTGGAGCTCTGCCTGCTTGGCAAGAGCACAGTGGGAGAGCGAGCATTAATTTATCACCTAACAAGGATGGCGAGGCTGCCAGAATTGGCAGTTGGTACTTTAGAAAATATTCAGGTTGGGGATGGTTGCAAACGTTTTTCCTCTCTGCTTCGGTCTCTGTAATCAGGAGATGTTCTGAGTATTAATAATATATAAATTGAGTGAGCCGAATGTTTTTTATTTTTAGTAGCTTAAAACAAAAGTCTCTATATTTTGTTTCTAAATTAGTTTGAAAGTTCTTCATGCTGTCATGTTCTACTTGACTCACAGGCACAGCACTTAAAAAGTACTTGTTTCAGAGACAGGAAAAATAGAAGATATAATAGATCAGATTGTATTTTCTTTTGGTTTAATATTTGGAAAATCATTTTATGACAAAAAGACATACAAATAAAACAGTCCCTGATCACAATCTTCACTTCAGAAATGAAGTGTGGTTTGTACTTATAACAAATATCAGTTTAGAAAGGATATGATTCATTGTATAGCCATCAATATAATCTCATCAACTTCCATGAACTCTGCTTCAGATACAACATGACACAAGATATTGTTTCAGGTTTTTAAATTTTTTTATTTTTCACCTGATTTATTTGTTTGCATTGTAGGAACTGAAAATGCAATCTTGCTTTAGGATTGAGCTAAATAATTTTGCACATGATTTATATAGTTCAGCAACAAGACAAGATTGAATAAAGTTGGAAAAGAATACAAGTTTATAAAATCTGGGGGGAGAGAATTTATCTAAAAAGAGATTGGATAGATCAACGTTAATTTGGTGTTGAATAGGCAAGGAGGGGGATTAGAGCTCTGTGAAACAGGGAACGGTTCAAATAAGAAGCCTATGAAACTTATTCTGTAAGAGAAGATATTACTATAGGTAAGAATAATAATACCACTCTTCGACAGAAAGTTGAATTAGTTTGTATAGTCAAAGACTTGATCTTGAGAAGAGGATCTTTGGTTATTAAAATAAAGAGAAGAGGAGAAAGGACAATCCTCTGGCTTTGACATATGCTTCTTTATGACAGCCCCTGACAGTCTTTCATATCTGGGATAACATATTGCACACTGTATGTAACAGTGGAGTTTTCCCTGGGTCAAGGGCAAAGTATTGCACAACCAACCCAGGTGCTTTGCAGGCTTTGTGGATGCATTTTTAATCTTCCGTTCCAGCTTCAATGTTGGCCTCTGCTGGAGACAGGAGACAAGGAGAAGATGGATCACTGAGTCTGTTCTGGCGTGATAGTTCCTATGTTTTGTTCCATAGAAAGGGTTGTGATCAACAAAAGCATTGCCAACGTAGGTCACTTGCCAGTTTATGAGCAATGGGATTGCTTTGCTGGTTTGTGCAGCCTTGGTTGTTTTTGCTGTTATTGAAATGTGACATTGGCTGACAGCTCTGTGGGATCTCACATATGGAGACTTTACTCCACAGGGATGGGAGAAACTGGACAAATTGTAGAGGGTTTTCACATATGGGGCCAATTCATGCCTGATGAACCCCTGTGGAAGCTGTTGGCACTGCACCAGCCAAGAGGCTGACCCGTCATATCCACTGATTCATTGTGGTGCTGTTTGTCATGGTTAAAGCACTTGAAATTTTCCCCCTAATGGGGGACCATGCTGAGTTTCAGCATGTACTGCTCTGCTGCCCGCCTGTTTCAGTTGTTGCTGGATCTTCTGGAGTTGTTTGTGTTTGTTTAAAAGGAGAACAGTGAACTAAGCTGGTGGTTGAAGCGGCAAATGTGGTTTAGTTGGATTATAAAAGCATTTGACATTCTTTGTCACCTTCTTAAATGTGTGACGTGAATGGGTATGAGAACAGGCAATGTGGATAAAGAGGAATCCAATGATAGAAATGAGACTGGAGTGGTGGAAAGCAAAGGAGATGGGAAAAATCATGGGGATTTGTTCAAGGATGGTCTCAATCCATCCTGCATCTAATTGACTTGGAAGAAGGCAGTACTGCTGCAGCACATGTCTGCACAACATAGTGCCCTATGAAGATGACCAGAGATGGAGGAGAAAGGAACACAGTGGCATTTGTGGAACTGGGAAAGGAATTCCCAGATCTTTCATTTGGGTAGAAAGGTCTGTATGTGAGTAAGAGTGGGGAAAACTCCACCCCTGGTCTGTAGGGCTAGATCTGTGTGTTGTGTGTGACTGAATGTGGTCTGGAGGATCTGATGGGCCATGTTTTCAGTGTGTTAGAGAAGCTGATGAGGAAAGCAAAGGAGTGAAGATGCTGGTATGAGTGATTTAGTCAAAACAAGCTCAAGTCTATTGTTATAAACAGACTCTGGGGACATAATGTGGGGCTTGTTTCCACTACGTGTAGTGTGTTGTGGAGGAGGGAACTAGAAGAGGAAAAGTAAAACTCCGTAAAAGATATAAGCCTGAAGCTTGAAGAGTAGCTGGGCCATAAGCCCTCAAGGAGAGGCCTCGACCAGAGAGGCATTGCATCTAAATAATGTAACATGCTTCAGAATGGGCTGAAAGGATGAAAAATAATCTGGCAACTGAAAAAGAGTTATGTGGATTATTTTTATTTTTTTTTCAAGAGAGCTGGCAATAAAGCAGCGAGCTAGGAACACTAGTGAAGACACCCTGAGAAGTTATGTAGGCGGTGGAAGGAAAGGATGTCTCAGGGTGGTGAAGAGAACTGGACACACCTTCCTTTTTTAGGTAGTGTATGTGAAAATGAGTCCATCTCTAATTTCACTGTATTTCTGAGGACTTGTTCTGGTTGTTTTATGTGCTGTGAACTTTGGGCAGTGGGAGCAACAGATTACAAAAGGGGAGTGTGACTGTGTCCCTAAGCCACCACCATCTAGTGCTTGGTTTGGAGCAGTCTTCTAGTCTTTGCTTAACACATGAGATGTGTTAAGCAGATCGTATAATCTATCCTGTAAAAAGCCATGGCACTAAGAGCATTCATTCTTTTGTGCAAAAGTGTTTACATTTTACCAAGTGTAGACAATAGCAGTCTGTTGCTTTCTCCACTTAAGCTTGCATGTAAACTTTGAATCATAGAATCATAGAATGATTTGGGTTGGAAGGGACTTCAAAGACTGTCTAGTTCCAACTCCCTGTCATGGTCAGGGACACCTTCCACTAAACCAGGTTGCTCAAAGCCCCATCCAACCTGGCCTCGGACACTTCCAGAGATGGGGCAGCTACAGCTTTTTTGGCCAACCTGTGCCAGGGCCTCAACACCCTCACAGTAAAGAACTTTTTCCCAATATCCAAGCTAATCTTACCCTCTGTCAGTCTGAAGCCATTCCCCTTGTCCTGTCACCTCAGATCTTGGTAAA
>VYZS01004494.1:0-14839 GCA_013400695.1 Neodrepanis coruscans | reverse complement strand
AGTGAAGGACAGAGCTTTTTATCCTGCCTGTTAATTTAAGAAACACTTGAGCTCCCCAAGAAATAAGTGGTTATTTGTCCTTAGATAAATAACAGCCATGAAGTGCTGGGTTGGTGATGACTGCCACTGGAAGAGATGGAATGGGACAAGGGAAGGGATTCTGCAGCAGTTTTTCTCCTCCTGTTTTCCTTTCTGGCAGTTTTTCTCCAAAGGATGAACCCTTGAGTTGTGCTTGTTTTTTTATTTACTCCCCCCCAGTGATGGGTGTTAATGACATTCCATAAATACCTTCAGCTTTGGGCACAAGCTGCCAAAAATAGCTGGGAGCTCTGCAGGGGGATGGTTTTTTGGCAAAGGGCTCTGCTCACTTTGTCCTGAGCCAATGAACTCGGCTCATGGAGCATCTTTGGAAGCAGCAGGACGTGAAGGTGGCAACAGGAAAAACCTTCCTGCAGCAGCAACACAGGGACTGTTGGGATGGGGAGTGAAATCCCAGTTTTATAGGGCTGTGAGCTGTATTTTAGCTGCTTTTCCCTGAGAGAGACACTTGCTGGTGGCACAGGAGTGCCTGGCAGCTGGACCTGTCTGTGCTGTACCCCCACCATCCCAGTTCTGAGAGACTCCGTGGGTTGTGCTGTGAAAAATTTGGGAGGAGGGGGCAGCAGGGGATGTGTTGGCTCCTGCTGTGCAATCTGGAAGTGGCTCTTTGCCATGTGGGGGTGGCAGTGGAGTGGGGGGTGTGAATTCTCATGGAATAACCTCTCCTCTGGAGGTGGGATGACGTGGCTTCTTGAAATACTGTTGGTTTCCAGACTCAGTGTGGGTCTTTTCAGGACACACTGTGAGCTCTTTATCCACTGAATGGTTTGATCAGGAGAGAGTTTGGGGCTGCTGGGTCCCAAATTTTGCTGAGCAGGGGCCTTTTGGGGGCTCTGTGGTGTGAGGAGTGTCCTGGTTTCTCTCTGGCCCCATTCCTGCCCTCTGGCTCCAACAGTGACAGTATCACACCCCAAATAAGTGCAGGGACCCTGCAGGAAGTCACTGACCTGCAGGTGCTGCTTTTGGCCATGGGGGAGCTTGGCTTGTCTGCCTTTATTTATTCAGCACCAGTGGACTTGTCCCCCAATGGCTTCATCTCATAATTGAGGAAAATCGCACTTATTTCCTGCTTGTCTTAGTGTTTGAGTTTCTGTTCCTCCAGATCACCAAGACCTCCATGTGCTTTGAGGAGTACAGGCAGTGCTTGAGTCATTTTAATCCCATTTCTTGTTGTGTGCAAAACTCAGCTTTGTGGTTCCTCTTGATTGGTTGGAGGGTTTAATAATTTAAATTAAAACAAGCAGTTTAATTGGATTATGTGTAGGTTGGAGACTTCCCCTGCAACTTGTGGATCTTCAGGGTGGCAAAAAATGTCTTTTTGAAAGAGGCTTTCCTTGGGATGGTTGTGTTTTCCTCTGTACTCCAGACTGTGAGATTCCCCAGGCAGTGAAGCTACAGGCATTGGACTTGCTGAAATGGAACAGAGGCATTGCCTTGCACCCAGCCTGGAATAAATCCTGAGCAATCCTGATTTTGGCATCATCCCCCCTCTCTGCCCCCAGTGTGGGGGAGCCATGGCAGCAAAGTCACAGGTAGTCAGCAGAGCAACCTCAGAGGATCTTCATCTTGGTGGAAACAGATGGGGTTTGACTTTGTGTCAATGAAGAGCCCAGAATAACTTGATTTCAGGGCAGAGGAAATGGGAAGATAGGAGTCTGCCACGGCCTGGATGCTGCCAAGCAGGAATGGAGCTCTGGAGAGCCAATTCTGATTATTCCCACACTCGGAGAGCTTGGCCAGCAGAGGAAACCTCACCTGACATGTTTTGCCCAGGCCCCTGCTTGGGGAGGTGCTAAACAAGGTGTGAAAAGCATCTTCACCCCTCTCCATCTCTCCTGGAGCCCCTTTAGCCCTGGAAGGGCTCTCTGAGGTCTGAAGAGCCTGTTGAAATTGTGGGCTGGAGAGTTTTGTGGAGGACACTTGTTGAAGCAGCAATATCTCCATCTAATTTTTTCTCCCATCCTTTCCCATGGATGATCCTGCCTGTTCCTACCTGGATTTGTGGTGCTGACACTGCTCTGATTCCATGAATATGTTGCAACTACATTATTCAACCTGGCTCTGGTGCCTGAGCAGGAATTAAAGTTTAACCCCAGGAGTCCTTGTTAATGTTTGCCTTTTGCTTTAGAGGGAGGAAATGGGCTCCTAATCTCTGGATCAAATGGCATTGTGCTTCCATTGACACAAGTGAATTTGGCATGTGCTTAATGAAGCCTAGAGAGATGTTTGAGATAATGGACAGAAAAATCTCTGCCCTTTCAAGACTTGCACCTCTCAAAGTTATTGCAAAGCTTCCTCATGCTTAAGAAAGTGGGGTTTGGTTGGTTTGGGGGTGTTTTTAAGAGAAGAAATCACCTGGGAAAGCTGGTGGCAGAGTTGAGTCTTGTGCTTCTTCCATCAATATTTGGGTTGAAAATGTTGCCCAAAACCAGTCTCTGGCTCTGTGGAGGTCACAAAGAAAAGCTGTGGGTGAAAAGAGGGGGGAGAACTGCAGGAATTTGACTTTCCTTTTCAAGCTTTGGTTGTCAGCCTCTCTCCCCTGAGGCCTGGGGACTGTGTGTGTGTTTGCTGTCCTTAACTTCTTGGGCAAGTACAGAACTCTTCTTGAACTTGGAGCAGTGGATTTTGGCAAAACAGCCTCCCTGGCAGCTGTATTTGGGTTGTGTGTGTGCTGCAGAAGCAGCTTGGACACAAACCTGCCTGTGGGGAGCTGGGGGTGAAGGGAGGTCTCATGACTCTTAATTTGTGTAATTAATGTGACCAACTTAATTTCAAGCCAAACATGGGCTGATGTGTTTTTTGGTGGTTTTTTTTTTTTTTGAAAGCTGAGTAGTTTTTGTCATTTGGCCAAGCCTTGTGCACATCTGACCAATTCCATGTGGGAATCCAGCTGGGTGACATCTCCCTGTGCTTCAGGTACATCCCTGTCCTTGCTGCTGCCAGGACAGCCAAGGTAAACCCACTCAGCTGGTGCCTCTTGGAGGAAAGCTCAGTTCCAGGGGATCTAAAGGAACTTGGGATAAGACTGAGGAAGGAATGGTGTCTGACCTGATATTGCTGCTGTGGATATTGGCAGGAAAATTCCTAAAGGTAATGGGGCTCAGGAATGATCCAAGGGGGTGCAGCTGCTGGGATCCCACAGTTCACAGACAAGGGCTGAGGAGCTTTGGGATTAGCACTAAATCCTGTGCACAGGATGCTTTGAGGTTTTGAATGTCTCATATTTGAAGGATTTCTCCTGTCAGGAAAAATCCCTCAGTCTGTTCCAGTTAGTGCAGCTTGTTATGTGCTAATAGGATTTAATTCCTGCAGAACTTTTGATGAGAAGGGGAAAAAAGTCCCTCAAAGGACCCACAGGTATTTTGGGAAAGGCTTAAGAGGAATAAAACTCAACTGTGATCAAGTTACAGCAGGGGGGCTTGGAATAAAGTGACAGGGAGAAATGTGTTTTAGCCATTTTGACATGGGATGTGCACAGCCCTGTGTCTCCCACCTGATATTCCCTGCTGGAAAGATATCAATGACAGGAGGAAAAGCAAGGAATGTGTTGGGTTTGTGTGCCTTCCCATGGAAGCTCCTGGAAGGCTTGTGGATGTCCCAGGCTGGATTTGAATTCCTGCCCCAAATCTGCTGCATTCTGCCCCTGTTTCCCTGCACCATCAGGGCTCCTGGGGAGGTGGAATAAAGAGCCAGGCTCAGCCTTTGCAGATAGGAGGGGAAGGGGAGTGTGGAAAGCTTCCTTCCTGGGGAAAAGGGCTGGGAATGCAGCTTGGGAAAACCCAAACAAAGCAGCTTCTCTTCCCTCCTGGCTCTGAGGGGATGTGTGATGTCAAGGTGGGGCTGAGCCTCCCCAAAGACCATGGGAATGTTTTTTTCTTCCCTTTATTTTTGGAGGGATTGGTTTGCATGCTTTTCTGTTCAGTCTCTCAAACAATGCTGCTTCCCCTTCCTTGGAGCAATTGTTCCCTGAGGGACTGACTCTCTTCCTTCCCCTTCCTCCCTTATCATGGGAAGTGATGGTGTATGAGCTCAAATTTAGTCTCTGGTTTACCTTCCTTTGTCCTGCTCAGCTCCCTCTTATTCTTTTTAATTTCTGCCTGGATTTTCATCCTGTTGTCCATAAAAACAGATGTTTCAGTGCTGATGGAGAGAATTAACAATGAGAGCAGCTTCTACCTTTTTGCCCTTGAACTTGGCAGTGGTTGGATTTGAAAGGACTTGGAAATCTTTTCCAAGCTCAGTGATTGATGATTTTCTACCTGCCAGAGAATGTGGGACTGTAAAGTCTGACAGACTTTGTGGTACCACTGGATTTCATCCCTTGGGTTGATGTCTGGGGGGCTGGGGACAGACAGGCTAGGAGAGCTGGGGGTGTCCCCCTAGAGAAGAGAAAGGATCCAGGGAGACCTTGGAGCCCCTTCCAGGGCCTTACATTTGTTCTCCAGGAGCATTTCCTGGCTGTAGTAGATCAAGCCTTGAAAGAGTAGCATGAGAAATGCTCTTAGATTTCACTGTGGGCACAGGAACTGACTTTGAACTAAGTAATTCCTTGTGTGGGAATAATGAACAGTCTGAGGGATGGAACCAACCACCTGATTGGGCAGTAACTCTACTACAACCTACTTGTTTTTGAAACTATCCCCTGTCTTCCAGATAAGAACTTGCAGGTTGTTCCAGCATTTATCAGAGGAGCTTCCTGCAGGGAGCTGTCAGTGGTATCTGCTGGGGAGGAAGAGGAAAGGTGGCTCTTGGAGTGTTTTCCATGATGGGCTGGGGGGTTGCTGAGCTCATGGAATGAGCTGGGAGAGGCCCAGCAGACAGGTTGGCTTTGCCCTCACTTGTTGGGTGGAAATGATGTGGTTTAATACAACAACAGCAGCTCAGGATAACGTGTTTTCAGGGATTATATCACACTTGAGCAGAGCCAGAACACTCATCCTGCTGATAAGGCCAACACCCACTGGAAACAGTCACTAACTAACAGTCTGAGCCTGTGTGAGATGTGATGGAGACCTAGGACTTCAGGAGCTTGGAGAGATCTGTGGTGGGTCTGTTCTCCCAGAGCTTAGTTTGGCATCTCTTGTAGCTGTTATTTATTTCAAGATCCTTTCTGTGCCCTTTTCAAAGCATGTGATGAGGAATTGCAAGTAATCCTCTGATTACTGACATTATTATTGACTGGAGACCTGCTTGGAAGTGGTGCTTTGTGCTGAGCTGACAGATCAGATCCCAAAACACTGTGATCTGAGCTGTACCTGAGCCTCTGCCCTTGCTGCCTCAGTCACTGAGGCTTCACCTGCCTCTGCAGTGGTCCCAAGCCAGCTGTATTTTTAGAGCCTGTTTAAATTGAAGCTGTTTAATGCTGTCTCAGGGGACAGGAGCTCATTTGGGCATTGTGGGAAGCACAGCAGGGATGGTGATGCAGCACTTGAAATGCTGCTGAGCAGGGCTGAGGTGGNTGCCTCTGCAGTGGTCCCAAGCCAGCTGTATTTTTAGAGCCTGTTTAAATTGAAGCTGTTTAATGCTGTCTCAGGGGACAGGAGCTCATTTGGGCATTGTGGGAAGCACAGCAGGGATGGTGATGCAGCACTTGAAATGCTGCTGAGCAGGGCTGAGGTGGTTTTTCCATGATGGATTTGTGCTGCTTCAAGTTAAGATATATATAAATAAAAAAGGATACTTGGAGCAGTTTTCAAGATGATATTTTGTGGATCCTTGAAGGGAGAGGTGATTAAAGAAATCCACATGGCTGGCAGGACCACTGGAATGGGGCTTGGAGCAACCTGGTCTAGTGGAAAGTGTCCCTGCCCATGGCAGGGGAGTGAAATGGCAGGATCTTGGTTTTGGAGGCTCGAAGAGACCTCATTCTGTGGAGGAAATGGTGAGTCTCTTTAGCAGAGTCCAGACACTGAAAGGTTGACTTGGTGCTGATTCATGACACCTCAAGGTTGACCTTTGCTGGGAATTGGGCTGAGATTCCAACCTGCTCCTCTTGGGACTCATAAAGCCATTCTCTGACATTCCTTGCTGGAGGAGGGTGGCAGAAGTTTAGGGAGAAGCCCTTCAAGGATCAAATTTTGAGTCTCCTTCTCAGCACTGCTTTTATCCAAGGAGCAACATCCAGAAATGTCCAACAAGTCTGCAGCCAATGTCATCTGCAGCAGCCCTCAGACTGCTGGAGCCTGTTTTGAATCAGCTCCATGGACACAGCTGTAGGAGTGTTGTTTTTCTCAAGTGCTGCTCCTCTTCCTTCCTCCCCAATTCCTCAAAAGAAAACAAGGCCCTTGATTTCGGTGCTGACTCTGCACAAGTTGTTGGCTCTGGTCTCGTGTCCTTTTCTTCCTCAGCTGATTTGCCCCAGGGAAGGGACTTTTGGAAAGCCTTCAATGCAAAGCTGCTCCAGAGGTGTGGGAAAGAGCATTAGCTGTGTGTAAAACTTGTATCCCAAACATAACAAGTGAGAGGAAATGGCCTCAAGTTGTGCTGGGGAGGTTCAGGTTGGATATTGGGAAAACTTCTTCACTGCAAAGGTGGTCACTGAGGCAGTGGTGGGATCCCAGTCCCTGAAGTGCTCTAAAGGCATGTGATACACAGGAATGTTTTGGTGGTGGCCCTGGAAGTGCTGGGTTAACAGTTGGACTTGATCTTGAAAGTTTTCTGAACCTTAACGATCCTCTGATTCTGTTGGGATTGTTTGGGATTTTTTTAGGGGAGGAATTTGTTCTTAAAAGCAAACCTTGGAAGTCTATGACCTTGCTCTTCCCAGTGTCCTGTTGGTGGAGTCATTGAGGTTTGAAAACCTGGGATCACCCTGGAGATTTATGCCAAGGAGTTGTGTGGTGATGGGCTGTGGGACACCTTTGTATTGTGTCCCTTGGGATGGGGACTGTGAATAGGGCCATGGATTGGGCAGGTCCACGTTGCTGTGAGGGTGATTTCAGCTCCTGATGGTCCAGGCTGCCCTTGGCTGGCTGGATCACCTGGTTTAATCCCTGTCCTTACTCCAAATCAATGCCACCAGAGTTGTCTGAGTGGAGATTTCCCATGGAGGAATGTGACCGCATGGAGAGAAAAATCAAAGCCTTTCCAGAGCTAAAAATGACTCCAAACTCTTATTTTGTGGGGCTTATTTGATCTCTGTGCCCTGAACCAGACACTAGAGAGCTGCCCCAGTGCCAAGGGATGCTTTGTGCAAGGATTCCTCCATCCCTAAGCAGCAGCATCTCTGTCCTGCCCTGTTCCCCTGCAGGGTGTGGGGATGAGCCAGGTGCCTTTTTTGGGGGGTGGCCTGGCTGTGTGTGGCTCTGGCTGATCCTCTCTAATGCACCGTTTGCAGGGTTGAGCCTGGTTTGCTAAGAATAGGCAGCTTTGTGGGAGATAAGCACCGCCCTGACCTTATCTGAGCCCATCACGTTTTACTCCGGGGCAGTTTGTGGTTTAGACTCTGTGTGTGAGTGGAGCGGGGGAAATAATGAGGAAAACAGCTTTTCAACTATTGGAGGAGCCTTTGGAATGGGAGGGATATTTCAATAAAACCTCAGGTGTGTGCATGGCACCTCTGAAATGTGTGAAACCAGGTGTGCAATTCCCACTTCTCTACACCAAAGGCATTTTACAGTTGAAAAAGCAGCCTGGGAACTTTTCCTTCCTGTGTGTTTTCAGTGCTGTGCCTTCTGGATGTGGATTTAGCATGAAAAGGTGCTTTTTAAAAGCCCAGGAATACTGGGAAGAAAGCAACTGTGAGGGCAAACTTCCTGCTCTTCCTTTGGTGGAAAGGCTGACAGTGTGTTTGTAAAACTCTGTTGGTTTTAACTGTCTCCTGGGCTGGGGGGGAGCTGCTCTTCTGAGGAGTTCAGATTAAAAAGCAATAAGTGTTTGGGGAGATTACAGCAAGAAAAGCTGTTTAAGGAACGTTCATGAGGAAGAACTGCCTTGGTGCACTGGTCCCTCTGTTATCTGTGGAGGGATGCTGTTCCTGGAGCAGCAGAAGGTCGTGGTGACACGGGTTAAGGTGCCAAATATTATCTGCCTGCAGCTTCAGGGTGTTCTGAAATACGTTGGGAGGTTGCTGGAGAGGTTCAGTTTGCAGAGCAGGGAGTGTGGTGGTGTTTTGATCACTCCTGTTTGGATGCCATTCTCATCAGGGCTGCAAAAAAAAAAAAAAAATTGAATTTGCCCTGGTTTGATTGGAATTCCAGAGGCTGCCATTCCTGTCTCTCCCAGGAGGATGCAGGAAGGGGAATGGTGATCTCCTGCTCCATGTTCCTGTGGTGCTGAAAATTCTTCTCCACTTGACATTCCCTCATCCCCAGGTATTTTATGTGCAGCTCAACTGAGGAGCAACGATTTTGACATCCCAGGGCTCTGTGACCATAAACTCTGCTTAGATCTCAGTTCCTGCTCACTTTTAGCTGCTTTGACTGTCTTTCCACATAATAAATTACCAGCATTTATTGGTCTTTTGACAGCAAGGCTTCCCAAGGGGAAGGCAAAGGAGTCTGGCTGAACAAAGCCTTCTCTATAATCAGAGTTTGCACAAGGCTTTGGACAGAAATTGTGATTTCTGGCCAGTGCAGCAGGGATTTTTATGGCTCTATCTGTAATTGCATTTATACCAGCCAGGAGCTTTGGGGGGGATGCTGGGTCACATCCCTCACAGTGTATCATCAAGTGATTCATGTTTATAATATATGACAGTAATTCCATGTCAAGAACTGATGGAAACTCTGTTTCTGGGCTGGAGTTTTGGAATCATGGAATGGTTTGGACTTCAAAGACCATCTTACTCCAACCTGTGCCATGAGCAGGGACACCTTCCACTATCCCAGGTTGTTCCAAGCCTTTTCCAACTGTGCCCTGGGTGAAATGAGGTTGATACCTCTTCTGTATCACCTGGTGCTGAAACATCTGAGTACCTTGATAAAAACATTTTTGCAGTAACATCTTGGGCTTAGCTGAGCTAAGCTGGGCTTTAACCTGGTCACCTCATGTTCTTTGTGAGGCCAAGTGGACTTTTTCTCACCTAAAAGGCTTTAACCTTCCCAAAAGAGGAGAAAAAGATAAGCTTTGGAGCTGGGAGATGTTCCTGCTGGACTTGGGTCTTGCTGCCTGGGCAGAAGGACAATTGTCCCCACCTTCCAGCTGCTCCAGCCTGAAGCTGAGAGAGGCATCAGTGCAGGAATTTTGGCAGAGCTCCTGCTCATCTCCCTCTCAGTAGCAGCTGCCTCGTGCCCTCTCCCAGCCAGGAGGCACAAGTAGGTCAGAATTTGCATTCTTTGCCTGGATTCTCTGCATAACTTCCACTCTTTTTTTTTTTTTAATTTTTTTTTCCCTCTTTTTAAGCAACCTGTTCCTGTAGGTGCCTGTTCCCTGAATCAGAGGGTGAAGACTTGGAGTCAGTTGTATAATTGGGCTTTCATGTGTCTTCCTTCCAAGAGCCCTTCTGGGAGACTCCTCAGACTCTGACAGGCTGATCCCAGCATGTAAAAATCACAGAAATGCTTGGGGCAGTGTCTTCATTTTTGGCTCTTGTCTTGTCTGGCTCAGGATCTCAGTTTTCTGCTGTAGTTCTTTTTATTTTTTTGCATGACAAGAGCAAGTAATTGGGGTGAGATCGGCCGTGCTGCCAACTGTGATGGTGAGATTGCTTTTGTGCTGCTCTGGGTGGGGTTTTTTGGGGGGTTCTTTTGTCTGCTTTGCCATGTCCTGATTGAGGGGGAAGGGGGGAGGTGGAGCACAGGAGGTTTGTGACAACTGGGGAAGCATCCAAGTGTTGCTGAAGGTGATTTTGGGCTGGTTTTGTGTCTTGTGATGGGGGGAAAAAGCTGCTTTTGGGATGTGCTGGATGAGGATTGGTGTGATGGGTCATCTAATGCAGAGCCTGGGACAGAAAATTTGGGGATTCTCCATCCCTGGAAGTGTCCAAGGGCAGGTTGGAGCAACCTGGGACAGTGGGAGGTGTCCCAAATTTTGGGGTGGGACTGGGTGAGATTTAAGGACCCTTCCAACCCAAATCACCTTGTGACCCCTGTGTGGTTCTGCATCTCCAGCAGGTTTTTCAGTAGTCTGGTGAAAAGTGGGATGTAACATCCTGAAATTGGATGATTTTCCATAGGGGGAAAAAGCCTGTGATGGAAAGCAACACCCACTGCATGATTCTGGTCTTCCTTCTTTTTTGTATTCAGCTTTTTGTTTGGAATTTTGTCCTTGGAACCCCCAGAGGCCTCTTTGCTTTCCTGTTGGTCTGAAACGAAGCAAATTGTGTGTTTTCAAGGCAAGTGTGAGTGTGGGAGTAATAGAGATGATATTAAGGTGGCACAACAATTGTTTTAATTTTTCACTGCATTTTTAAGCAATATTTTTCTAAGGAACTCCCTGAAGCTTTTTGTCCTGTATTTCTTAGGGCACGGACACATTTCTAGCCCATAACAGCTCCTTTTCCAAGCAAATTTCAGGCTCAGCTACAACCTGGCTCTGTCTGAGGCTTGTGCAAATAACAGGCAATGTCAGGTCTGTTCCCATTTGTGCCCCTTTGGAGCTGCCAGAAAGTGGCAGCATCTTGCAGAGGTTTCTGTCCAGGAGTGACCTTTGGGGGGTTGGACTTTTCCCCATCCTGCCTTTGCTGTTTGATCCCTTTTCCTTGGGGCTTTTGTGTGTCCAAGCCTTGACAGTCTTAAAAGTAAAAAGAGGAGAGAAATCAGAGTGTTTTTAAAGGTAAATCTGAATTTTTTGGCTTGGCTTTTGAATTAAACCCACCTTTTAAGTTGGATGACGTTAATTATTTGAGGGTGGATTTGGGAATTGCAGTGGGATCACTTTGGATTTCTTTGTCCCTAGGGATGTCCTGTTGTTCCCTTGGGATGTGAGGTTTGTATTTGTGCTGAGCAGTGTCTGCATGCTGAGAGCTGCTTTTCATGCCTGTGAGGCACGTGGGTGTACAAAATATCCCCTTGGGAGGGCAAATATTGGGGGGAAAAATGGGCATTTCCTTCCTGCTTGAAAATCTCTTGGAGCTGAAACAACCTGGACATGAAAGAGTTTGGATTGATCCTGGTGGGTCCCTTCCAGAGTGTTCTGTGACTAATCCTCCCCCTTGGGGCACTGAAACATCAGGATTTGTATGGATTATTAATAACACTTACTTTTGGGGCTCCTCCACCTTTATATTCTCATTTTCAGCAAATCAAGAGGTGAAATCAGTGTTGGTTTTACAGCCATTGGATGTGTTATGTGGTAAAATATTTGGGTCCTTGTGTAGGCGAAATCTTGGCCACCCCATGCTCCCAAATTCTGTTAGTTAAACCATCTCTGAGCAGAATTTCCAAGCCTAAAAGGATTCAAATCCATAATGAAGCTGCTGCTGTCTGCAGGAGCTGATTTTAGCAGGAAATCAGTGCTGAACTTTGGCTTTTTTGTGCCATTACCTTGTAATTTAGAGGGATGATGAATAATATCAGCTCTATTCCTACCAGGCCACAACTGGAGCTGGAAATCCTTTCAACTCATAAACTGCATTGTGACTTAAAGCAAAATATTCAGGATTCTTTGTATTAATACAAAGATGGGCAAGATCCTGAACAGAACTTGATTAGAAAGGGAGAAAATGCTAAATTTTCCTCTGTCCAAGTCACTTCTGAACACAGGGATAATTTATTTTACTTGAGTTTAATCTGCAGAGCAGAAAATTCCCCCCGCCCCCCCCTCACATTTGCTGTGGAGGAATTCCAAAGATTTTATTGGAATGCAAAGCTGGGGCTTCAGGGCTGAGCCTGATTTTTTTTTCCCTTGAAAAACTTCTTCCTGCACATAAAATCCTGGAAGAAATAGTCCAGTTTGGGAGGGAGTTGAGGATGTCAAAGCACCTGCTCAGCTCAGTTGTGGAATTGCCTGAAGAGCAATTTTGTGGAATAATCTTGACATCTGGATGCTGTGGGGTGCCAGAGCCTGGTGGGATGTTGAAAAATGTGATACCAAAAGCATTGCTGGATGAGCAGGAGCCACCACAACCCTGCTCTGTGTTAATGTGAGCCCAGGGGTGTGAATCTGGTTTTATTTCTTTGGATATGCAATTCCCAACAGAACTGATTTATATTTATTATTATTGCTCCCCTTTGAATTGGTTAAAAAGTGTCTTCTAGCTGTTGCTTAGTTTTTCTTCCCATATATATTTTTCTCTATATTATGCAAAATAGATTGAAATGTATATATTTTTTATATCGATGGGAAAATAAAAAGAATGGCTCAGCTGGGAAGAGCAGGGAGAACATGCAAAGTTGGATCCATGCCTCTCATGTGACACCCATGGGCTGAAAGCCAAGAAAGGAAACCAGTTTAACTCAATTGGCTTTAGTAGTGCAGAGATTACAAGGACTTTTTTTTCCAGGAAAGAAGGTTAGGGAGGTGCTCTGTGGCCTAATACTTAAAATACTTGAATTTGGGAGGCTGGGGTTGGTTTACACCTGAATGAAGAGGCTGGGGCTGGTGAAGAGGTGTTAATAATTCCATAAAATGCTTCCTTCCCCTTCTATCCCAGAGGGATTCTTGCATAACTGCTCTTAAACAGCTTAAGAGATAAGAGAGATGGGGAGGAGGGAAAGCAGCACTACTCCAACTGCTGCTGGTAAACCCAGGGAATCCCAAAATAGGATTGGTTGTGCTGCAGAGAGGGAAGGACCTGTTGGGAACAGCCTGTTGTGGATGGACAGAGCACTTGGAGTGACTCCAGTGAAGCCTGAGCCAGACAGAGCTGCTGCCACCCTCATCGTGGTGGGAAGGTGCCTGTGATGTTTATAAATTGTGTTTTAGGGAGGAAAAAAAGTCACCAAGTCCATGGTGCTCACATCTTGTGGATGCAGGGGAGACTGGAGGTCTGGAATTCCTGCAGTGGTCCAGCAGAGTGAGTCATAAAACCATGGAATGCTTTGGGTTGGGAGACCTGAAAATCTCCAGCTCCAACCCCCTTTGCCTTGGGGTTGGGAGTAGATGGTTTTTGGCACCTTCCACTGGACTCCAGTTTGCTCCAAGCCCCATCCAGCTTGGCCTTGAGCACTTCCAGGGATTCCCACTTCTGCCTCCTTGGTGTTCTCTTAATTTGACTATCCCAGGATTTTTCAGGGCCTTTTCAGTGTGTCCAAGGCAGTGGCAGGAACTGGCCTGACCATCCAATTATTTAACACAAGGTTCTCTCAATATTTCAACTACTTAGCTAAAAAAAAGTTGGTTTAAGAGCAACCCAAACCTGGTTTCTTTGGGATTTATTTCCCATCTTTAATCTTCCCACTTCCAACCTTTCCTGCCTCCAGCTCCACAGGCTGATTTGGCTTTGACAGAGGGCTGGACTAGAACTGCTCCTCTCCTGGGGGCAGCTTTATTTGATCTCTTCCCCCCCAGCAGCAATTCCTCTTGGAGAGTGTTCCAGTGTGGGCTGGAAGAGGCTGATGCTCCAGGGCATCAGGCAAGTGGAGGGGAGAGCAAAGACACTTATGCAACCACACTGTGTTTTTGGAGGAAAATAAGCTGAAAATCAAGATATTTTTAGCTCTTGGCCAGTGCAGGGGAGAAAAAAAAAGCTGCTTGTTTTCCACCCAGACAGGAGCTTCCCTTAGTGTTCCTTTCAAGGCAGGCTCTAATCTGCCTTGACTTAAGATGAAAACCCAAAGTGGCTTAGTGGAAGTGGAATAAAAGCTATTTAATCCTGGAAATGCTGTTTGTGTGCAGCTGGCAGGCCCTTTCAAGTTCTGAGGCTGATTTGCCTGAGAAGCTCTTAAATAAATGTGTGTGTATGATGATAATAATAAAGCCTTTTTTAGTTTTTTCCTTCCCTTTAAAGGTCTGTCCTTGTCTTTGTGGTGACAGGGCTGGAAAGGGAAGGTCAGCTTGTTGAATGAGCATGTTTTCTTTAGTCTGGGATGCTGAACACTCTGCTCTGGTTTAAATCTGTTGGGGATTTTTATTTTCACTCCAAAACTAATTAAGAAAAATCAGCTTTGAGTCTGGCCTTTTCCTAGAAAGCTTGGAGTTGTGTAGGGAGGGGGAGAGAAATGTTGTATCCTGGCCTCTGGGATTATGGTTTGGCTGCTCCAGATGTTTGGATAAGCTGCTCTGGGCTGGAAGCAATTCCCACCCAAGTGTGCAGCTCTGTATTAATGGACCCCTTGGGGTCCTGCCTCCAGATCATGTTCTCTGCAGCACGAGGCTGAGGGAGGGTCCTGAGTAATAAATGGGATTAGTGGCTTCAGGCATCCCAGATGCAGAGATTTGTGGAGCATCTCCAGACCCCCAGGATCATCAGAACATCCAACATGCTCTTCTGTCTCACTGAGGGGACACTTCCCGCCATCCCAGGCTGCTCCAGCATGGCCTTGGACACTTCCAGGGATGCCACAGCTTCTCTGGGTAACCTGAGGGGCCTCCCCACCCTCCCAGGGAAGGATTTCTCCCCAGTATCTCATCCAAAGCTGCCCCCTGGCAGTTCATCCCATCTTCATTGCCCATCACCTCCATCCTCCCCCCCTGCACCAGGGGATGCTGATCTGGGAGGAGGGCACTGGCACAGGGTGGGTTAATGGTCACAGAATCGACGCTCATTGTATTAGAAGGTCTCAAGAATGATTGAGAGCACTCTGACTAAGAGGCCTTGGAGTTGCATCAGTAAATGGGTTTATGAATCCCTCCTGACTGGCCCTTTCCATGAGGAAAACAAGACAGGAGCTGATGTAAGTGGCAGATGGAGCCTTGTTGT
>VYZS01004490.1:32129-49336 GCA_013400695.1 Neodrepanis coruscans | reverse complement strand
TCAATACATTCTAAGAACCTTCTTCTGGACTGCCCCCTCTCTGCTGTGTTGAGTTCCCAGCAAATATCTGGGAGATTGAAGTCTCCTATAAGAACAAGGGCTGGTGATCTTGAGAGATCCTCCCATCTGCTTGTAGAGTAAAAGATCAGTGTGTTCCTCCTGGCTGGGCAGCCTATAACAAACTCCATCCACAATGTAAGTCTTGTTGGCTGCCCCTCTGACCCTAACCCCTGAACACTCAACCTGATCATCCTTAATCTCAATCTCAATCCTTAATCTCAAACTCCACGGTGTCAAGCATCTCTCATGGTGTCAAGCACCCCTCCACCCCTTTTCTCTTGCCTATCTCTCCTGAACAGTGTGTATCCATCTAATGCAATTGCCTTTATAATCCTTCCCAAAAAAAATGAGGAGAATAACAGCATGAAACACTACATTCCCTCTGTCCCTGGCCTAGCTTCTCACCTTAGTCTTTCTACACTTTCATGTTTCATCTCTCTAGGGCAGAAATAGAAGTCTGATACCTGATTGTCTTTTCCAGTGCATACTTTCCAGCCCGAACTTGTCAAGAGAATGATTTGAGCATTTTTTACTTTTGTCTTTTCCTGAAAAAAGTACATTAATTTAGACTTCCCAATAATCACAGGTAAATGTATGTATATACATATAAAAGGATTTTGCATATTCAGAATCCTTAAAATAGAAGTCTTTAATGTGGCATAAGATGGAACTCTTGAAATGCATCTGGAAAGTAGTGCTAAGATTATTCTTATTATTCAGAAATATAACCTCATTAGCAAGGGTTTATGTAAACCATAGAAACATATGTAGATATGCATACATCTAATATATGATTTTCTTAGTTTGTACATAAGTTGCAAATTTTAATAGTATTCATCACTTTAAATTCTGCTCTGGATGCATTTTTATGATTAATTGGTGATTTATCAATCACATGTAGCTTACTGAGAGTATGTGATATTATATATTTACAATGATTGATTCTACAGATTACAGGATAGTCATCTGTATGAGCTAGTCAGTTTTAATTTGTTTTAGAATCAGATCTGTTTAATTAATATTTGGCAAAATCAATGCAAAATTTGATGTATGAAATTAACTTTTAACACTGTGATTCACTAATCATAGTAACATGAATACTGATTAGGACACGTATGTTGTATATAAAAACACCTTGGAAGACAATAAATCAATCTAAATATTAGTTTTTTTCCTGGAAAGTATAAAGCTTGTAATATTTATCACTAGAAAGCAGCTCTTCCCAATGTATTTTGCTTGGTCAGTTATGCTGTTCTGTGCACTTTGAGATATTACCGTAATAGGAAATACAAAGGAAGTTAGATTTCCTCTGTAGCCTTACCATTTCAAATTTGCCCAAAATACATACTACATTTGCTGTCACTTATGTTATTAGCATATTAATACTAGTAAAGCTTTACTCTTGTTAGTCATGTCTCTCGCAAACAGGACAACCTTTGGCAAAGACATTTCTTAGAGATGCTGTGGAACTGTCAAGCATCATAACAGAGGGTTATTACTTTTTACTTTTGAATTGCTCCTCCATTTTCTTTATTTAGTCTTCCTTGGAACCGAGTGCAGGAGTGAGTGGAAAGAAGATTGTAGCTTCCTTTTGTCTATGTCTTGGAACCACAGCTAGTGTTCAGCTGTTGTGTTTCCTTCAAATTCCTCGCTTTCTTGTAAAACACTTTCAAATGGTAAAATTTGAAAATATATAAACAAATGAAATCATGCCCAGAAATTACCAAGCTCCACAATTTTAGGCGTAGTAACCTATAATGAATCATGGACAGACAACTTGGTGGAAAATTATAGCAGGCTTGGGTGTTTCAGGAACAGAACCAGTATTCTGGGTCATCACTAAACCAAAAATTTGAAAGCAGAATTTACTAGAAAGGACAGATGTCATGAAAATAAGGGACACATGTATTAATCATTTTAATGTCCTTGTTAGAGTGACAAAAGTTGTTGTCATCGTTTTTCCTCTATAAGAAATAGCTGTAGTTAAAGTTTTAGAGGGAAATATATAAATCTGCAAGAATGAATGTAAAGATTATTTGGGGTACTTCTAACAAGATTTTCAGTAATCTAGTTATGTTCTAAAAAAAAAATAAATAAAAATTTGCGTCTTCTTCCACATAGAGATTTGGAAAAGTCTTTTCACATTCCTACCTTTTGGCACTCAAGCTTATGAAATTCTTGAAAGGATGAGTGAAGTTAAGTTTTTCTTTTTTGTCAATGAAAAACAAAATCCTTACTCATTAATACACATAAGAAATTTCTCCAAGATTGACTCAAGTGCTTATCAAAACATTAAGGTTTTCCAGTGTTAACTAATTCTCAAATACTTTATCCCAAGTTAGATAATTTCTAGAAACCAGAATATATTGATCAGAAATTCTTTAAGTTCTCTCATTTAGCCATTTTTCACTATCATTGACTAAAATCACAAGATGTGTCCTAGTGTACACATGAGTTATTAGCTTGATTGGTTTTTCAACCAAAGAAGCTTCTATGTGCTAGTCCTTCACTTTTATCGGGAGATCATATGGTATATGATGCATGTACAGTCTATTTATCAGGAAGCTCTTACACTACAGGAGTTGTCTCATCTGAGGAATGTTTATAAAAAAATAAACAGAGATTCTTTAGCATAAATTCCATCTGAAAAAATATCTACATTTTTGGTTATCCCAGCAAATTAACTCAAGTTTCTTGGATACCTTATGATGACCTAACAATAATTTACAAATATCCTAACAAGTTTGGAAAGAGATTAAAAAGGGATAAAAATTATAATGGATAAATATTAGATTAAGAAAATCAAAATAAATCTTGTGGTGAAGAGATAAATATATTAAAAGTTTATTAGTTTAACTGCATTTGGTTTTGCCATTATACCAATTTATTGTAGGAATATAACAATGACGGGAGATGTGCACCTTATTTCCCTTACAGTGATTAAACTAGCCTATGAATGTACTTCTTACTACATTATTCTTGCAACACATTATTTCCTGAAATATGGCAGTGAACTAGTCCCTTTTTTTTCAATATTAGAAGTACACCAATCAAAGTATGTACATAATAACACAATATTTAAAATATGACAGGCACACTTAATTTTCATTCACTCTATAACCACTACAGCTGTTACAGGGCAAGGGGAGGGATTAGGATGTAGATCACTAGTGTGTGTGTCCTTGACATTAAGTAAGGGAAATGGCTGCCTATTCAGGAGTGTTGACGGGCATTAAAAATCTTGAAAGAAAATTAATCTTTCCTTAAGCCAAATTGAAAGCTTGTTTTAAGCAGGGAATGGAGGATAGAAAGGCTATTGTAGATTTATGGTGGAATATGATCATCTCCAAATGTCTCTACATCTGAAGTAGATGCCAAAACAGAAAATAAGTCAGTGCTTTACAGTTTTAGAAGACTGTGTCTGAGCTGATTGAGTCTGACCTGATCTGACCACATTTGACAGCAATTCATTGCTTCTAAGGCTCATGTTATAAAGCTTAAAATTGCATAGGGTGATGAGGAAGGTGAGTAGTGCCTCGTTGATGCTGGATGATAGGGATTTTCTTTGGCATCCATATAATATAACATATCCCACATTTGTTTTTAGTGTTACATAGTTTTGAAGCTACCATTAGATCAACAAGTCTGAGCTCTTATATTCAAGACATCACAATCCTTAATTTTTATGGAAGTAATTTCATCCTAATAGTGATAATGTTTGGGGATGTTTTTTAAACAGAGAACTACAATTCTAGTTTAATAATCCATTTTTTACCTAGTAATTACTTTGTTTTTCCATCAGATTAAATAACTGTTTATAGTTAGTACTGTTCATCAATGTATTTTTACACATCACAGCCATCTCTTCTTTCCAGCTTCTTTCTGATAAATTAAATAGATTGATAGATTAAATCTACTATTGTCAGTCATGTCACTTACTCCTCAGCTAATTTTTTCATGGATTTTTCTCCATACCCTTTCTAATTTGAAAATATATATCCCATAAGATATATATGCATGGGCAAACAGAGCAATCAGATGTGAACCAAAAAGGTTCATCTATGAGCAAGTAAGAACTAGATGTAGTTCTTACAAAGTAGTAGTTCATAACAAAGATACATTATGAAATTAGTATACATGATTCTGATTTAAGAATTCTCAGGACTGAGTCTTTTTTTTTCTTCACCGAGATCTAACAGTGAAACTTAAAGCTTGATTGCAGTAATCATCCCTAGGTTAACTTGGTATTGCAATATTTGTCCTTCAGTTTAGCAGTCCAATAGGGATTGTTCGTTTGGAGTGGAACACAGGTTGCTCTCTGCCAGTGATAAGATTGTAAGGGGTTTCAGCAGTCCAGGTTCCTAAGGAAACAATAATCAATGTCTTTGGAAAAACACAGTTGTCCCTTATGGCCCCTGTGGTCATGATGTGGTAGGGTGCAGTTACTATGTTACAGCCGGCAGAGGGCGCTGTGTACCAGCCGGGATGGGTCTGGAGGGGAGCAGCCACGTGGAAGCAGGGAAGGGAAAATCGAGGATCACGATCCCAGAAAATGGAAGCACCCTCCCCGCAGTGGGAATGGGCTACTGATGCTTAATCCAGGGGCTGAGAAAGACAAGGGAGCCCTCTAACAACTCTAATAGTTTACATAAAAACATTGGTCTTGTAAATCAAAGATTGAAGACTTATCCCTTCTTAGAGTGTCCGGAAAAACTCCCCCTTCCCCCCCATAAGTATATTAACATATTTATGTATTACTTCGCATTGTATGCTAGTCCTCATCATACATTACATTAATGTAGGAACTTGTCATTTCAAGTGTATGTGATATTTACATAATTTTTCATGTCATGTCCCAGAACATCCCAACTTGGCCAGCTCAATTTCTCAGCTGGAAACAGTGCCGACCTCAGGAATCCATAGGGAGAGGTAGGGGGCAGCAGGAGCTGTGCTGGTTTCCTGGGCAAGCAGTGCTGAGGAGGAGCACTCTGTTCCTGCCACAGAGCCGAAAAGAGAGTGAACACTGCTCCCTCAGGTCTTTATGACCCTGGTCCACTCTCAGAGCGTGGCCTCGGGAGTCTCCACCCTCCTTCCCAGGTATCCCTCAGCCCCCAGAGGCCAATGGGAAATCGAAGAAAAAAGGGCGTCCCTTTCCCAGCTCGGCTGGGCTGACCCTGCCCCTTAACCAACTGGGGACAGAAAAGGAGTCATTTTTCTTTTTGTCTTCCTCTTCAGTCCCCCAAACCACCACAACACTGTAAAAGAGTTGTTTTCTTTTTTTGTTCAGTTCATCTTACATAACTGTATTCTGTTAGAAATCCATCATGTCTTTACTTTCTTGATTACTAGTGGGTTAATTTCTTCCAATACTGTGATTTTTTTAAAATATCTGCCCACCTTTACTGTGGAATTTAATAACCCTAATAGTGTCACCAAAAAGTGGTTCCTTTGCAGACTACTTCCATCTAAAATGAAGAGTTTATGCAGGATTGTTCACTCTCACTAAAGTCATCCATGTTTTACACATGATGGATGATCTGAAATAGTTCTGTTCTGTTCTATTCTGTTCTGTACTGTTCTGTTAGAAACACTTGAGAAATGTTTAATGGCATCTGAATGATATTGCTTACTGTATGTTCAGTGTTAGTGAAAGCAAGGACAAATTAACAAAAAATAGTATCTCAGAGTCTATCAAGTTATCAAGGTCTTATTGGTACAAAGATGGTTTTACAGTTTTCATATGTGTGACTGCATAAACTGGACCCTCCAAGCAAAGAAGGAAAACAGATGGTCTACTCTGAAATGTAAAATTGCTACCATGTTGTGAGAATACTGGGAGCAAACACATGAGAAATAATACTTCATTCAACTTACAACTTATACATTAAAATATCAGAATTTTTTTTAACAAATTAAGGTACATTCTTAAGCTAATTGAAGTCTAAAAGAAGTAGAAAGAAGATCCTACACATTCATGTTTGGCTTGGCCAAGAATTGTCACTGCTTTGACAGTATAATTTTACTTTATTTTGAGTGCAAAGGTCATGAGGCTAGAAAAATATACATAATATCTGTGACACTTATTTAGAAAACCAGCTGTCTGCAGTAATGTGGATGTTGGGAAAATAGCTGAAGAAAAAAAGAAATGGGAGACAGTATCATTACCTAGATTGCCTATGTAGCAGAGTAAAGAATAAATGCCAAGTAACGATAAGGACCACTATTATAACAAGGCACAAATAGAGGCCTATTATGATCATAGCCATCTATCACTGTAATAAATGTGTTCTAATCAGTTTTTGAGTAAAAATAAGTCTTATCAACAAAGTTGATTGTTATCAGATGGTCTTCAAGATAGTGCTTTTAGTGGGATGTATTAGATTCACCAAAACATTGCTTGTGACTTGTCGTGGTTTTACCACTAGGAAAACGTGGTACTGACAAGAGATGTCTGAGAGAAGCCACACACACCCAAAAAGAAAACACACAAGTAACACAGTTTATTTCACACACCCAGAAAACCAACAATAAAGTGCAAAAACAGACAAATTAAGCTATCCCAGACCCTGTGTTTGGATGGGGAAGCTCTAGGATAGCATTGGTTTTCTGTTGGGGGCTCCGGAAGAGACGCCAGGATAATTAGAGAAGGACCACGACCTCAGCTCTCCCGGGGTTCTGCAGCCGACCTGAGGACCCTACAGTAGCGCCGAATCTCCACGCGGCTTTCTGAAGAAAAACACTCAGACGGTTAGAAACCGCGAGCCCCCCTCCCCCTTCATTCCTCAATCCTGGGAAGGAATTCCAGTGCTGANTGGGCGGGGAATGCAGCCATGCCGGGGACCGCGGGCGGGCGCCGGGGGCGGAGAGGAGGTGGGGGTCCACCACCCCGGCGAGACCTGCTGCTGGCCAGCTGGGCCCCCCCCCACGGCACCGGGCTAGCCGGGCGCACACACACACACACACACACACACACACACACACCCTCCCCCGGGCCGGCGGAGGGTGGGGGGAAAAACGGCTTTATCTTCTAACCCACAACATGGCTCCATTGTGAATGTGTTTCAAAACCACTCTGTAAATGATCAGTGGTTTACACTGTCTGCCATATTGAAACTCTTCTACTTTATACATTCTGAATACCTGGAAATTATCAAAGGTGAAAAAATAATATCCATATTTGCAGACAAAAACAGTCTATAATATACTGCTAACTTTACACTAACCACCACAGAACTATTATATTTCATTTGATAATGAAGCCCTTATAAAAATCTATGATCATCACCCTTTTCTCTTTAAAATCAGGCATTAATGTAATGTTTACATATGTTGATATTTTGATAATCCATGCAAGCTATGCTCACTGTGAACAATTTAGAGATTAAAATGAAATAGAATGGGTTGTAAAATTGCATATTTGAGGAGAAAAATATTTGGGGTCTTTTCATCAAAATTTTGGGGACTTTTCATCAGTATGGCGTGCATTAGTCTTGTTAATATGGTGTGCAGCAGACCAAAATAAGGATGCAGATAAGTAAGGCTAAAATGTCTTTGCACGTCTGTTAATTACCTTTGTTATATGTAACTGCTTAAGCTGAATATTCCACAGATGTTCCAAAATATTTTCTGTATAGAACAGCAGAAAACTATCTGACATGCTTCTCACCTTTCCTGAAAGGAATCAAACTGCTATGCTTGAAATTAGCATTTATACTCAGCATAAAGCTCATGCACTTATACATATATGTATGTACACTTACAAAAAACACACACAACCTCATAGGTACACACATATAAATAAATGGAGGAATGAGACAGGTATTATAATCAGTCTGCAGTGAGACTGTGGCAGTACAGTATTTTGAGGATTTGTCATAAATCTCCCATTGGACCCAAAAGGCTTTAGTTTATTTGATATCAAAATCTTGATTTAATTTGTTGCCTTAACAGGCAATCACTGTCTTTTTACTCTGACACAAAAGTCTGAGTGATTCACATAGACTTTCCGCATCCTGAATTCTCTCTGTGAAAACGATGATGATACTTTATTTCACCCACACACTACTTAAACTCCAGACTCTTCCAGGCAGGACAGTATTATCACAGCTTTCAACAAAATTACACCAATTTTTTTTCCATATAACTAACAAATCATTTTTTTAACTAGATTAATTAAATAAATGAATGAAAGTAGAATGCACCCCATCTAATTTTAGAAATCTAAATTTGGGCATTGATTCTACGCAAGTCATCTGCACTTCTGTCATAAACGAAGAGAGGTAGAAACTCCCCAAGTGTGATTCATTCCATCCAAACATAAGTTTCTAGCATAGATAGAATGAGCCGCCAACTCTCCCTTTCCCTGCTGCTACCATGAGCAGAGACAGCTGGTTGGCTACATGTCTACCTCTTTCAGATGAAAGTAGTTGAAATTACTGCCTATTCAAGTATATTTTTTTAAAATATCATGGTTAGTCTTTCTCAGATTCATTTGTAGTTGATGTAAACCTAAAGAAGACATTCACCAGCTTCAAGTTGCAGACACCACATAGTTAACATATAAGTGTGTCAAGTATCGACATAAGAAATGTATACTGCTTTCTGGAAACAGAATTCTTTGAAGGACAACATTAAACATAATGGATAACTGAGTCAAGATCCACTTTATCTTCACTTTTGTTTTTGACAAAGAGAGGTCAGTACAGCCAAGTACATTTTAAATGTTCAGATTCATTTAAAACACATCCTAAAAAGGCTGTAAAAGTTGAAACTACCAGTATTGCTGAAAATCTTCATTTGATATATATCACTGTGCTAATCAATAAAATAAAGTTATAAAAATTAGTCAATGCATCCACCTGAGGTACAAAATTTGGTGCTGCATTTTCAAGATGTCAACTGGCAGGATTTCATAGTTGTAATAACTGTGGTTGAGTGGTTGTTCAGTGGTAATATTGACATTAACAACAATAAGTATCATGCTAAAAATCTTTTTGCATCATAAGAAATAAAGAACTAAAATATTTTCATTGTTTAAATGTAAGTCAGTTGCGTTTCCAAGCTTCAGGTTTCTGTTGGGTACTTAAAATGCAGTCACCTACTACAATACTGAAATTTACTTTTGTTTGAGTTATCCAGCCATAACTCATGTATATTGCTGCAGAGATTGTCTCCAAAGTCCTGCTTAAGCTTTTGCATAAGTATATCATGAAATAGACTGTCTTTGCTCAATGATAATTATGTGGAATCAGTCTCATATCTGTTGTTAATAGTTTACATTTAATCTGTTTTCTCTGCAGACATACTGATGTCATGGCAATGCCTGCCATTCATAAAAGAGATGTGGTAATAGCTCCTATTGCCCAGACTCTAAAGTATGGACTCTGCTCCCTTCGCATAAATATTTTTTTGGCCTACAAAGGATCTGAAAAATTTATCGTTCAAGACCTGAAGAAAACAAAACAAAGTAACAAGAAGAAACCAAACCCTGACAAAAAACACCGAAACAGTCATGCAGTCCAGTCAGTGGCTCTCTGACTCCCAGACATTGTACTGGTTTCTGTGGGTGTGTCTTGTTCAACTCATTCTCATAGACTGGGTAAGACCTTCTATTGTCAAACTCAAAGCAGCACACAAGGATGCCTCTGTCTTTACCAATACATGTGACTAACATTTAATTTCAAACATGGGAATATGTGCAGCAGTAGATAGGAAAAGCTTGTGCATGAGGATCTTGTGTCCCTCAAAACACAAGTTTTTAGTTAACTTTAAACATGTTAAATAGAAACTTGCTTCCTGTGTACAGAACTGTGATGTACTCTTTATTTATAAACTTTTTAATTCTTTAAATAATTATTTTGTGAGGCTTCTCAGTTTTTTCAATCTGATGCTTCATTCCTGAAGTAAATGTGATGTAAGATCTTGCATTTCCTTTTCCAGTAAACATCAGACATGGCCCAAATTCTGTGGCTTTCTGTACCTTTACACAGTACTAAATGCTAACCAAATGCTTCATATTCTCCAGATATGTCATGAACATTCTTCCCTCTCCAATCCAGACTCATTCCATCATGAATACAAATAGCATGGGGACAATTTCAATGAAGATGTTCTACACTTTCTTTACTTGTGCTTGCCTTGTTTACACTTTTTAATAATCCGTGTATTTCTAGCATCAGGTAGAAGATTGGTAATGGATGCCAATAATTCTCTAATGTCCAAGTGTGAGCTTTGGACAGCAGTTATCATGTTTTCAAGTGAATTGCTTTGAATATGCTGTTTCCCTTCCTCACATGAGATTGTTTGGCCATCTGTTGCATTTGATTTAGTTTTTTTCAATTCTGTCTTTAACGCTGTGAGAACATATTTATGGAAAGCTTATTCATCAACATGTTTTCCAGTATATGTTTCAGTACATGTTTCCCTTGCACCATCAACATGAAATGCTCCTCCAAATTCAGATATTGGCTTGCAGCAAATAGTTTTTGTTTAAAAACTTTATCTATTGAGTATAATGCAATACCTTACATGCTGCTTGTCTTTCTATGAGTTAAATCAATGCTATCACTTGCAGATTAAGAAAAAGAGAGGAGAGGGACAGGAGAGAGAGGTATAATTCATGCAAACAGTTCATGTTATACCTTACCCTCTATTAAGAATGTTCAATGTTTTTTCCCATGTTATTTTTGTTCTCTTCATCTTGATGCATGTACAACAATCTAATAAGGATCCAGACATCAGCTGCTTTTGTGAAGCTTTTTGTACTGTTCATTTCCACATCATACTGTGCTTAACTGTCTCTCCATGAGTCCTTCTTCCCTTCCTCCCAAAAGAAACATTTAATCTCACTTGCTGTTGAACCAGTTGGAGCCTTCCTTTGTCTTTGTCTAGCCTGAAGTATTCTCCAAAGCCTACTCAATAGTCCTGGTCCTGCAGCTATTTAGATCAAAGCCTGGAATGTGCTGTGGTTTCTAGTGTATACACCTATATTGCTTTCCTAAGGAAACAAGAGTATGGAGAAAATGGAGAGAATAAGGAAGGATTATTGTTGTTGAACTCATATTTGGAAACTTAGCCAGGAATTTCTTACTTGTCCTCTGATTATGTGTCCGCTATCCCCACCTTTGCTGTTCAGCTCAATAGTCATAACACAAATTACATGTATTTTATACTCTACAAAAAATAATGAGACAACCATTAGGAGAATGAATACTAGCAAATTTATATTATGGAATATAGTTGCCATTTCATATCTTGGAAAATCTGTATACAGGCTTTGCAGAGAGAACGAAGCTGCAAGCGGCTCTGTTCTCACACATTCAGACTCTGGCCTTG
Organism: Neodrepanis coruscans; assembly: GCA_013400695.1. Classification (NCBI taxonomy): domain Eukaryota; kingdom Metazoa; phylum Chordata; class Aves; order Passeriformes; family Philepittidae; genus Neodrepanis; species Neodrepanis coruscans. The sequence continues at coordinate 37,942 of VYZS01004490.1, read as the reverse complement.
AGGAAGACATGTAAACACCGAGAAGAAGACAGCAAAAACAAGGGTTGTTTGCATTCCTAGCAAGAAGCAAGAAGGTGGAAAAGGTGCTTACAAGAAGGCAGCTGTTGAGAGAGAGACATCTTGGGAGTCATCAAAAGAGTCTCTTGGGAGACACCTTGGGAGGAAGACACCTCTAGAAGTGCACACTAACTCCCAAGGTGCAACCTGAAAGCTGTACAGTGTTCTTAATAAAAGTGCTAGCATATGATAACTTACCCTGCAATTCCGTGTTTCACTACAAGGCTTTACATATAAGAAGCCTCCCCTAAACTATGCTATTAACTGTCCACCTCAAACTTTATCCCTTTGAGCACTACTAATCACCTGCCTGGTTCCTGGGCCATATGAGATTTATAAGTTCAAAGTTCTAGTATATTTTCTCACTTTTTACTCCACCCACATCTTACTTTCTAAAGGATGTTTGTTGACCAATGGAACAAAGGTAACTTTTCCTTTTATGACAAAAGTGAATAGGCAAGTATTTATCAATTCTGAGACACCATTACGTGCTCCTAGAAATAATTAAATGACATAAATTTGTATTCTAAATTTAATGCTTGTATTCTTGTGAAATCTCTTTAACCAGATATTAAATAAATATATCTATTCTTTTACTCCAAGGAACAGCACCTTTATAAAGCTCTGGCATAAGCCTTTGAGAATGGATTGTTATATTGTGCAGAGATTCAAATTATGCACTATATATTAGTAAAAACTGAATTGTTTAATGAAGCAAGTGTTCTTCAGTTCCTTGGTTCTTGGTAATTTCTGAACAGCATGCCATAAAAAAAAAAACAAAAAAAAAAACAACAACAACAACAAATAACTGTTCTGCATGGAAAAGACCAGTTAAAAAACCTAACAAAACAAGGAAACAGATTTCTTGGAATGATTAAACATGAAGCAAGAAATTGTGCCTCACCAAAGTTGCCAAATGAGCAAGCTGGGATTATTAGTATGAAAAGATGTTCAGTAGATATGGTGAGTTAGCTATAACAAAAATGCTTGAAGCATTCAAAGAGGCAAAAAGGTAATGCTAATGTACTGGATTGAACAAAACTAAATTGTCCATGATTAACTCCAAATTCAGCCTATGGTATCTTTCTTTCATCAGAAGTGGAGGCCAGTATTTTATGCATCCAGGCATTAATAATAATCAATTGTCAATGAGACAAAAGGAGACAATGACTTTGGCCTTAAACCCTGACCGTGGAAAATTTATCTTTATTTATTATTATTATTCTTTTATTTATAGGAAGAAGGTATATTTATAGGAGAAGAATGCTAACCCAATTACTTGGTTGTAAACTGTTTCCAAGAAAGATTCTTCTTTTAAACAAACCAAACCAAACAAAACAAAGCAATAAAGACGTGATTTGTAAATTTAATACAAGGATGGGAGAGATTTTATTATTCCAGGGTTATCCTGGAGAATTTGATAAGTGTAAGGAGAGGAACAGAGTCTAGTAGAGATCTGATTTTAAATAACTCTGTATGTTCGGATGAAACATGAACTATGACCACCAGAGCAGCTATTGAGAAAAGGTTTCTGGAGTCAGTAGTTGAGACTATTTGTACCTGGTAGCTGTGCAGTGTATTTCTTTCTCCGCCAAACAGTTTAAAAGGGATCTGAACACTGTGTGAGCTGTTCTTTAAAGGTTATGTTTTCTTGAAACTATCAATCAAACAAACAAACAAAACCAAACAATCACAACACAAAACAAAAAAAAAAAATGTAGAACTACATAAATTCAGATGTTTAGTTAGCAGAAAATAAATCCAAGAATGCCGATGTGGATAGAAAATTGTATCTTTTTCACCATGTCTACGGACACATAAAAAGAAAAAAAACATCTCAGGTTTGCTTGGGATCCCAAAGGTTGACCTTACAGGAGGGTGTGTTGAGTGTGTTGGTTGAATGCTGTGATTACAAACAGCAAAAACATCATAAAACACAATCATAGCGTGTTTTGTGGCTGTTGCTTCAACATGACAAGTTTTAAGACATATTCTCTTAAAAACAGGAGGCACTGGAGGGTAGAAGCTTACAGCTACTTGAGTCAGATTTTAAGCAGGAAGTCTCCAGGCTGAAATAGCTGTAGATCAGGACATCATACTGTTAAAAGTAATGACTTTACCAATATCTTGAAAATTATTCTTGGATGTGTAGTGCTCTTAAGATATGTTCTGTACTGTGACCTTCTGTGTTATAGTAGATTTGGCTATGCAGGATATTTCTCATGGTGAGGGAAGTGAGGGAGAAAAGAGAATTGTTTACTGTAGCAACTTTTTACAAGCTTTGCTAAAACAGACCTTCTTACATCTTTTCAAACATCACACCTGCCTGCCAATAATGCTAGAGAACAAAGCAGAGATTACTTTTCTTTTTTTTTCTTGTTTTGTATGAATAGGCATACTGGGAATTAAAAAAAAAATAAAATTATGGTGTGATTTACTGCTTTAGATGATGACCATTACAAATAAATTTTCCTTTTTTCTTGGAAGTGTCATGATTTCTTTGGAATAGGTCAGCTGTGCAATGAAACCAATTTAGCTGAAGCACATGAAACATTCAGAGCTGTAATAATTTACTTCCAAGACTCAGGCCTTATTATCATAACTAATACTTACAATATCTTAAACTGCTCGTCATTCCTCAAAGTACATGAAAATTCTTGTCATTGTAAACAGTATGAAAACCTTCTTTGGTTAAAAGTCACAGCAGCTAAACTCCTACGCAGTTAAATTTTTCCTTAAGTTATTAAGCAGCAACTTAAAACATACATTGCAGCAAGAACTGCATTACATAATGTCTCTCTCAATCTTACAATTATGAGACAACACCTATCCAAAATATGAAGCAGGAAATGTTGAGATTTTGGATAGCAGACCAGTGAAAAGTCCTAAAGTTTGTCTGTTTAAGGCTGTGATCTGAATCTCTAGTTACTAATTCAGCATCAAGCAAGATGATGGTTCAGTTAGAAGTAGCACATTGCCTTTGATAAATAGGTGTTCCCTTTATTTAACTGCTACCCACAAAGTAGCACAAATAGATTTTTTTCCTTTGTCACAGCCTGTTAATTTCTAGCCCTTGGTCATTGCATCCAGATATATTTCTGTTGTGGGTTAAGAACCAAGAGGTTTCCTGGGGTGGGGGGAGAGGGTTTGTTTTTCAAAACTTTTTTGTGTAAGGAAGCAAAATGGATGGATCCCAGCATGCCACCAGGTCTGCCCATTGGTGCCTGGAGGGCCAATGTGCACTCGCCACCAGCCATGACCCTTGGCTACTCCATGGCTACAGGGTGGTGGGGGGGGTGAGTGTGGGGTGATGGCAGCTGCCGGCTGGCCGCTCCCAATCCAGGAGTGTCAGCCGGCAGTGGGGTGCATCCACTGACTTCTGCTTGCACTGCCGGTGGGAGCGGTGGTGGCCACAGCTGCAGACACTAGCTTCCCCCGCCCGGTGAGCACTGCCAATGGGGGTGGTGGCAACCACCACTGGTCCCACTGGAGCTGGGGCATGTGGTGGCTCCACTGGCTCCCCTAGAATGGCTTCCCCACACCAGTGCAGGGCTGCCCCTCCCTGGGGGGGGCTCAGACTTAGCTCTGGTCAACATGCTAATTAAAGGTTGCAAAGTAGAACTGGTGCTGTAGTTGTGCTTGCTCACAAGAAATACTTAGGCCATACAGGGATATATAAGAATTTCTTACTTTGCCTTTTTTCCCCTGAGAAAACACACACCTGGGGCCCATGAGTGAACCCTTACAAAGCAAAAGTTCTGTCTAACATATACCCTGTATTTATTTACACCAATGGGACTTCCTGTTTGAAAAAGGGCTGGTAACAGAAACATTTCCAAAATTAAATTGTGAGGTTTTTCACATGACTGTAAAGGGATTTTTCGTGACTTCCGTGAACTAAAAGAATTAGAAAACAAATCATAAAATCTGTAGAAACTACTATGAGTCAAGAAAACTACTGGGAGTCTTAGAACTAGAATGCACATTTCAGAATCATGCAAATCACAGGTATATGGTGGGCAAACCAAGGATCACAACAGCAAATAGCTCTGCTACTGCAAACAAACTGCCCTTTCATTATGTAAAATAGGATTGAAAAGCAAATTAGGCCACAAGCAGTAACACAGTTCAATTGTAATATAGGATACTGTCCCTGCTTCACATTCACTCTACAGCTCTGGTTTCTCACTTTTAAAGAAATGTTGATGTTTTATGTCACTTTGAATGTAAACAAGGTCTGTATGGAGGAAGCAAGGAAAAGAGCTCTCAATGTTGCTTTTCTAAAATTAATTATGAAAACAGAGGAGATAATTCTCTATCTATAGGCTGCTTCCCACTAGACAGAAGCCAGAGGAGGAGAGTCCTTTCCTCTAGTTAGAAGATAATATGACGTCCCATAGCTTGCTAGAGTTTACCCCTACATGGAAGAGCTCAATCTGTGGTCATTTTAAGATGGCCTTCTTTATTAGCAGACAGGGATTTTGGTCCAGAAAAAGATTGAAAAGAGAGCACAAGTTAAGGGCTAATTGCCTTTGCAAGTGGTATATACTAAAGAAATTGTTTAACAAACACATCAGTCCTGGGTGCATTACAATTCTGCTGTTACTTAGGGCTTAGGTGAATTTTGCGATTTGCAGGCAGTTTGCAACCACTGTATGATTTTTGTCTTTAATTTACCAGCAAGCCTTGGTTTTGTTCTGGAAGATAATCAACTTATAAATTGTTCCTATATGCCTATCTATGCCATATTTTAACTTCATTTTATGCTTTAGGCTTCTTTGGCTTTCAGAGGCAGGAAAATATTGCTCGATAGGAAGAGTTATTTTTCAGTTGCCAGAACTCCTTTGCAGTTTTAATGGAAAGAAGCAGAACTTTTTTGGGGGAGCCAACATCTCATTTCCATTCCACTCTCATACAGCCACTGTTGTATCTGCAGGGCCTGCAGAATGTAACTGCTGCAGCGGAGTGAACAAAGACACCATTCAGCATGGAGAGCAGCTTCCCTTCCGCACCACACTCTGGCCACAGCGAGGTTGGCTTGAGCACGCTATCTGACCAACATGGAACTCACTGACTGAACAAAACTCCCCAAGAACACCCGTTTAGCAACTTGAATTAGTCCAGTGGGATGAAGACTTCCTTTTTAGCACTGCTCTGAGCACTGAGAAATAGCTATGACTTGCTTTTGTTTCCCAGTTCTTTACATACAGATATGCGTTCTTTGGGATTGTGCTTAACGAAACTGTTGCTCATTACATCTCAGGTGGCTGTATGCTGGGATGATATGTTCCAGAGTTACAGAAGCTGTAAAAGGATATTGTTTCTAATCTACCTCTGAAATCCCATCATAGGGGTCTGTGGTGGTTTTACCACAAATTCAGTGATTTTGGAGCAGAGACTCTGAGAGAAGTCACAAACACACCCCAAAAATGAAGAGAACACACAAAAAAATCACAGTTTATTTTGCGCAAACACCAATACCCGACAAATAAAGTGCAAAACAGACAAATAAATAAATTTTTTCCAGGGCCCGTGTTTGGGGTAAGGACGGTCTGGCGATAGTGCTTGTCTCTCTCTCCCTCAGAGCCCAGCAAAGAGACTCCACGGTATTTAGAAGGGAGCGCGTGGTCTTGAGGGCCCCTTAGCCTTGAACCTCTGCCCGGTTTCGACTGAGGAGAACAACTCAAGAAGATTACAAAACCGTGCCCCTCCCCCCTTCCCTCCCTTTTAGCCCGAGGAGAGATTTAGTGCTGAAA
>VYZS01004490.1:14344-31538 GCA_013400695.1 Neodrepanis coruscans | reverse complement strand
GGGCATGGGGGCGGGCGGCCCCGGAGCAGAAAGCAGTCGCCAGGGCCGCCAGCGCAAGGCAGTCGCTGTACCGTGGCTTGATCGTTTTTAACTTTCATTTTTTAGCCCCACGACAGGGTCATTTCCTGACTTTTATGTCATTTCAGTCCAGTCCAGTCCCTTGAAAGTTTCCACCCTCAGTAACTTTGTAAACTAAGTAAATGAGTGATATATTTTCCCATATTCCTAGGTTTTGCATGTAAAAGAAATTACTTTAGTGTACAATTTTATTTAAGAAAATTAATAGAGACAGTCACTGATTTAAATAATTAAACTAGCATGAAGTTATAAACTAAGTGTCTAAAGAGAAAGGAAAATGTTATTTATCATTTTGGTTCATTTTCAGACTTCAAGTTGATGAAACATACACAAAAATTGTTAAAGCTTCATGAAAAACTTAACACTGCTTAGAAAGAACTCATGCCAACCTTCAACACATCTATTTCTTTAACGGGCAAAACCAGGTCACAACTTCCATTTTCAAGCCCTAAATTACATAGTCCCCATACTAGATTTGCAAGGCAGTCTTTGCTGTGTAGATAAAAAACAGACATGGCTAAGCCACCATAACTATAAACACAATTTCAACACAGTCACCATTATGAACTGTGCCAGTAAAACACCAGAAGCCAGCAGTTAAAGAGAAAGACAAATCAAGGTAGAATTAGTGGATGAACTTTATTCCTAATGAAGTATCATTGAAGCAACGGAAGTTTATACCATGGACGAAAAAAGCCCGTTATGTCTGCGGTTTACCTATATCTTATGAATAGATATGGCAGAAATCTTTGTACAGTTAAACCAATTTAGCTCCAGTGACTTCAGAGAAATACTCCTGATTTCAATCACTATGATCAGCAAAATTGGATGTCCTAATTTGAGGAATAATGCTGGCAAACACCTGATTTTTGTAGTATGTTGTGTTTTCTCCTTTCTTTCACAAAGGAAAACTATTTTATTTATAGTCATCTCTACAAAATGTAGACTTCAGTAACAGACAAGTCACAAAGATTTGATAGTTCAGCTCAGATATACATCCAGAAGTTTAGTGGTTTCCAGAGTTTACTTGATCTTATCCAAACTCCTGCAGTTGGGGAATTAGACAACAATCTCCTAAAAACAGTCTGTCTTGTGATTTTGCAGTGCTTCCTTGTTTCATTCAGGTCAGCTGTAGTGCAAGAACAGCCTTTTTCACAGTATTTTGGCATTTCCGATTGCAGTTCTGACTGAAATGGAGAAATGCTGAAACATGAGAAATAACTTTGCAATAGCTTACAAAACATTTTTAAGATATTAGATTTGCTCCCTCTTGGTTCGAATTTCATGTTAATTTTATTCTAGGTAGGCTGAACTAGTTATTTCACACAATAATATCCCTAGTTTTCTTACTGACTAAATATAATTTGTCCAGCAGCATTTTCCAAAGAATAAACCAATTTGAACAGAGTGTAAAAACTAGCTGGTACATAATTACATTTGAAGAGTGCTGAACTGCTGACATGTATTTTTTTGGCACTTCTTAACCTGTAGTATATTTATCCTTAGACTAAGGGGTATGGATAGATTTATTAAGAGTATTGTTACTAACAGAATCATTTATACTACAGCAAACAAGAGGCAGAATGCTGTTACACCTTACCTAGCAACAATTTCCAATATTAAGAAGTCCATAGATGTGTGAATAAGGATTTTTGAAACAACTGCATCAGGATCCCTGTCCAAGATTGAAGAATAATCTTTAACAGTGATTTTGCCTAAAACTTCTTGGGTTTTTTGATTTATTTTTATTATATTTCTTTTATTCACTATAGGGGAATAAGCGGTCCTTAAGTGAAATTGAAATGGGTTGGTCATTTGCATAAAATTATTTGAGTAATCAACTTCTAAACCCTTAGGAATCAGCTTCCAGAACAATAATGCTTTTAAAGAAAGCATTTGAAGAAAACAATCCATGGATGTGTGATTTATTTTTCATTATCTCAATGTGATACTTTTGTTTCCTGTAGTTTGACATAAATACAAACACACATGTATTTGGACTTCCATTCTTGAAATCCAACTTTTGCAGGCTGCACTGGAAAGTCACACACCTACAAAGTGATCTCTCACACAAGCGTCCAAATAAAATTCATATATAACACTTTCGCTAAAAAAAAAACCACCGTGATAATGTAGCAGCCTTACACATGCAGGATGTAATTGAATTCTAATGGAGTTTAATAGAGGCAATCTTTTCCAGCTATACAAGTGCCTGTGAATTTTGTTAGCTGCAAAGCTGACTGATTTTTCTGATTTTTTTTCCTTCTTCCCACACACTTTCAAATTATGAAGTTTTGTTACAGTATCTACTAATTACTTGAAAAAAAATTACACTAAGATCTCTCACCATAAGAAGATCTCCAATTCAGTCACTGATCATCGAATATCTCTAAAAAAGGTGCTAATTAATTTCAACTTTTCTATTTTTTTATTTCATCAAAATCCTTGGACATTTAAAGGTAGTTTATGGCATATGTTATCTTACTCACAATAAAACATGAAGCCATGAAATAAAAATAATTTCTGTTAAGCTGGTGAAAACTTGAAAGCAGCAATCAAGAAGCAACTTCTTTTGTGTCTTATTACCAAAAGGTCTGGCCTGCAGAACTATCATGGGCTTTCATACACCTTAGAGCTAGCTGAAGGCTTTATATCACAATGTTTTGAGCTTTTGTTTTTTCCCTTGTAGAAAACACAATGTTGCAATATCTTTTTTTTTTCTTTGCCCCATGGGAAAAAGCTTTTGTACAGATTCCCTTCCCTTTCCAATTGGGAAAACCAAGAAAATAAATAGGTTCTTTCCAGTTGGCTGAATATGAAACCAAATATTCTGGTTTGCTGAACTAATCTGAAATGTTTCATTTTTAAATCATCACATGCTGAAATCCATATCCCTCTGCAGCTGCTCTGCTATGTACGTCTCATAGCCACATTCCCTCTTGCAGGCTGGTACTTCCTGATGAAGCTCTTTTTTTTCCAATGAGGTGAATAGCGCTTCATCAAAGATGCATGATCTCTGTATTAAGCAAAAGGCTTCAGTTTGGCCATATGAAAATATTTCTATTGTGAAAATGCTGAAGTATTTCCTTATTTCTGCACTGGCATTTTAAAAAATATTCTGTTCAACACAATAAATAGGAATTTAAGCTTTTGTTTCACTTTGAGATGAAAGGACATATAACAACATTATTACTCTCAAACAGATGTATTCAGATCAGGCATAATTAGAAAGAACTTTCCATGATATTAGTACAAGCTAAATCACTTCAGTCGGTCCACTTTAGGCCCTGACTTTGCTTAAGAATCCCATAGGTTTCCATGAGGTTTCCAGAAACAGAACAGGATACTATTTTGCATGTTTCTTGCACTGAATGTGCTTTCACTGCAGTTGTTTTGTCACCAATTCCAACAAGAGAGGTTCAGCTTAAATTAATATTTATGGGTATAAAAGGAAAACCACTGGGCATGTGGTTATCTCTCAATAACCCACATCCTGAGATGGTTTTTTGCTTATATACATTATAAATGGCTACTTTGTAATCAATTTGAGTTATCCACATTCATAACAAAAGAATCTTTTAAAGTGAAAGTACTTTTACTTACTTGTCATTAGAGCCACTTGCTAACATGGCTTGTTTCAGTGTCTAGTCTGTCTTCTGATCAGAGAAACAGAATCCACAAGGCCATTCCTTAACAGTCTTGTATGAAGTGTTTAAAAGTAAAACAAAATACAGTATGTCTGTCAATCACAAAAAGTACCTACATGAACTGTTGTTGAGTTGATTTGGGATTTTATTCAGAATAGTTTTGTGTAAGAAACACAGTTATAGGGGTCTGCTTAAGAATTTTATTTGTTTTTTGTTAAGAATATTCAGAATTATTTTTTGACCAAGCCAATAGCATTTGCCTTAAACAAACTGTGTGAGATCCCTCTAAATTTCTTTCACTGTTTGTGTATTTGCTTCTGGCTGCTTCATCACTGACTGTGAGCTACCAAGTATTTTAGAACAAAGAAAACCAGAAATTCACCAAAGAGGATGGGGGTCCTTGAGTTTCCTAGGGATGAAATTAAACTGGATGATAAAAAAGATGTTCAGTAAAGTAAGTGGGATTACTTGTGCATTTAGGAATATGTTCAGAAGTTTGATCTGGACAAAATCATCTTAATTGTATGGTGATTGCTTTTAGTTAGTCTCTGACTAAATGTAAAATGTACAGGTCCTTGCTTTAGTTGAATAAGTGGCATGGTTTCTCCTCAAAACCATTTTTATAACTCACAAATTTACTGGTGTTCTGTGCTTTCATAAAAGAATATTCCTTGTTCTTTAATGATACTACAGGACACAGCAACTACTTGTTGCAATAGAAACAAGTGAGTAGATACAATGAGATTTTTGGTTGCTCATTTTTGCAGTAGGTACATTTCCCTAGTGAAAACTCCTCTTCAATTCACTTGCTAGGAAAAGCCTTGTCTATACAATGAATGAATTGTATCTAAGATTTTAGAAGTTCTGAATTTAGCTTCTAGTGGATTTTGTCAATAAACTGTCATACTCATAAACAAAATACTGTTGGCTTTACGAAGAAGCACTGTGATGCATTCCAAGTTATGAAGATGATCTTCATTAGTTTAATTCAAAAATCACTAACTAAACAAAAAGAAGATGTATTGTTGGAGAAATAACACAGAGAGATTTCAACAAACTATTTATTTTTTTAAATGCTTTCCATATCTCCAAAAGAGAAATAAAGAGAACTTTTTTTTCACTGATTCATTGTTACAAAGAATATCCCAGTGCCTCATATGTATTGTTCTATCATGTTTTATAAGATATCATGTTTTGATCAAAAGACACTTTTCTATATCCACATTTAATCACTTCTTTCAGTACATGCTTCAGCAATTGAAATCCATTTTCTAAAAGTCTATATTTTCCTAATGGGAGAGGGATCATTTTTCATTTACTGTTATATTACATATTAATAAATAGAATATTTAACACAAATTCTACTCTCAACTGTCATACAGAGTACATGAATGATTTGGGGATTCATCAAAGGCAGCTATTCAAGTTCACAAGTACAAAACTTCACTAGCAGCCTTTCACTTCTGTGTGTCTCAGGTTTACATGCATCATTCTTTCATTTTGACTGTGGATTTACCCAGAGGACGGGGCAGGGAGCATTCAGGGGAAAAAAGCCTTTAAGAGGAAAGCTTTCTTGTATTTATCTCACAACTTCAGCAAAAATAAATCAGGTAATAATAGATTCTTTAGTGGTTCTAACAACGGAGAGCACATGCAAAAGGCTGCAACAAAAAAATCCTAGGTTATAAAACTGACAGTGGAAGCTGGGCAGTCTTACAGACTGTTCTTTGCTCTAACCACCTTTTCACTTCCTAATTTCCATGTCACCCTCATCATCAGTATAATCAAAAAAGGACTTTGTAGATTTTTAACACCCAATATTTCTGCTTTCTTTAATACTTCCTAGGAAGAATTTTATCATAAATATGAAGTTTGTATTTGTGGAATTTTTATTTATTTTACACATTTTTTTTAATCTTATAAAGAACACAAAAATTAAGCTTTTCACACTGTCATAATTAGAAATGGTTGGGTTTATTATTGCTCATTTCTATTTTTTTTTATTTCTTTCATTCACCAGTTCATAAAAAATAGCATTATAAGCTGTCAGAGGGAAGTATGTGTGGTTTTATGTCTTTATGTGTGTTTTAAAGGTTTTCTCTCTATTAATGGCTGTGTTATGCAAAAGACTAAATTTAATGTTGATAATGATGTCTCTGGTGCCATGAAGACTTTAAAACAAATATGATAATATAAAAATATATATTTAAAACAATTGAAATTGGCAGCATCTTGCCACCAACTTCAGTGCATCCATGATTTTATCCTCTGAATCTTTCAATCAATATAAAGGTATGTTCTTAATTGCTATCTCTCAGCAGAGAAGTCATCAACAGAGAAGTAATCTGCCTAATTTTCACTGATTGTTTTATAGTTTACTTTTCCTCTCCTCTCCTTCCCTTTCCCTAGTTCTGCAGTCATTCCCAGAAAACAATAACTGTCATGAGCTTGGTGAAGACTATCTATATAAACAGTACAAGCACTAAGGTGCTAGTATTGAAAATTGCTCTGATTGAACTTCTGGGTATAGGATTGAAATTCTTTCACATGTTCCCGTACTTGGTGTACTGAGATAGCCTTATTTCAAAGCATTGCCAGCTTCACTGAAAAGCATTTCATGTTTACCATTATTTGTTCTTGTCAAGTAATTTTCATGTTCTATCTCTAGAGGCAGAACTTAACCAAGAAGTGGAACTTATAACTTCCTTGTGCACGTCATTACCATTCCACAGCAGCAAAATGCCATTGTTTCATTCTTTTGTAGCACCAAAGAATTTGATTTCTGACAAGCTGAATTCCCAAGGCTAATATTGTGACTGACAAGTCACACCAAGAACATCAGCCTTAATTTTTCATGTTTGGCAGGATGCTTTTGAGTAGTTTACATGACTTGGAACAGACACTTCTGTTTTATTCATGGAATCTTGGAAGCAAAAATGGAAAATCATAGGTTTTCTTCATCCATTCTGTGATAAAGCAGTAACCATATAAAAGGAGGATACTCACCTACATTAAAATGTCCTATACTGATTTTCTTGTAACACAAAATAATTATGTCAGACCAAAAGCTCTCTTACTGGTCAACTTAATCCACCTACACAGACATACAAAATCCTTTGAATTTTCCTTTCTAAAGTGCAAGACATCCAAAACTTTGAGCCCAGACTGACTTTAGCTACAGTGCACTATGAGTGTCCTTTATGTAGTTTGGATAACTGGTATATATACATATATATGTATATATACACACCATACTATACTTGTTTTCTTTTCTCCTCTGGCATTTTTAGACTAACTACATTATACTGTTCGACTTCACCACCATGTAGTATCAAATGAAACCTGGATAATACTTATACCAATTATTATCTGTTATATACCTGTTTTCTGTCTCTTGTAAAAAAAAAACAACCAGAACAATTACAACCAATAAGATCATTCCAAAACTGTTAACTCACTGATTTCACATGTTTTAGAGTCTTCAGATTTTTCCGCACACATCTTTCTTGGCTTCAAAATTATAAATTCCAGTATAAAATACCTTCTGCTAATCCATGAGAAGACAAAAGCCAAAGTGTGAGGGAATCAGCTTCTTGTTACATGAAGCTTCCCAGTATAAGCTTACTGAGTCCCCAGTTGAAGGGCAGAAGTTTGGTTCCATAATCTGTAGGCTAAATCATTCCCATAGAAGCTGTAGTTGTTTCCAACAGAAGCCAGCATCACTAAAATAAGACTAGAAGAGACAAAAGAAATGGTATGGCAGATGGTCAGTTTTATTCCCATCACCATTTGATGAAATATAAAGCACAGCTGCACTCATCTACTGACAATTTCAGCTAAGATATGTTCCAGCAGTTACTTTGCTTCCTTGTGGAATCTTACTCTGATGGGAGTGCACCTTCCTTGATTTATGTCTGTCACTTGGTAGTCAGTCAATACATGCTGATAGAAACCTCGGCTAGTAAGACTTGTGTCAGACTGTGGCAAGCAAGGAGGCAATACAACAAGCAGAAACCAGTAAGTGAGAACTCAGCTAGAGACCTAGTTTTCAGTTCTGTGTTCTTACCACAACATGTTGTTCCTCCTTAGCTGTGAAGTTGCTAAGCCAATTGGTTTGGCCTCTATTTTTTGTTGTTGGCAATTACTGGATAATACAGGATGAATTACATGAGCACCTGGAACCTAGTTAAAGGCATATTTACTGAAGGGGAAAACACTGGTGTAACTAAAGACCCTGTATTTACTCAAGAACATCGTTAGCATTCATTTTGATAACAAGGGCTGCACTTGTCCAGTGCAAGTATTTGTATTTATTTATTGCTATGAAAATATGAAATCAGAATTTCCTTTAACTTAATGTTTGTCTACATTTTGCAAATCCAGTTAGACTGTAAAATTCAGACTTTACAAGGATTTAAAGTCTTTATGCATTTCAGTTGCTGCTTTTGGCAGCCATGTCTATATACCATTAACAGTTTACCACAGCCTCTGTGCAGAAAAAGCATTTAAGAGTTGTAGCATCATGCAACATACTTCAAAACTAAAATATCTAACACTGTCAGAATTATTAATATCAACATTTAATTAAGGATGAAATTTCTGATATTCCTTTAACTGGCTAGCTAATTTAACAATTGAATTAGCTGAATTAGCCTAGTTTATAAGCAAGCAGAGAACATAGATAAGTGAGTTTGTGGCTGTTGTGGCAATGTGATAAAACAAAACTAAAGTAATTACCTGTTCATATAACTCCTAAAAAACTTTTTTATTAATTAGACATCTGAAGCATTCAGCAGCCTTGTATATTAGGCCTTTGTCAGCATAATATCACAGTGTTTAAACACTAGTAATTGTTTAAGTATTTTGTAAGAGCTATATAGCATCTGTTTTCCATCCAACATGGTAGTTAGATGATCAAAGTATTTTATAAAACTTACAAATTTGTTGTTTCCTAGTATTTGCGAAATTAGAACAGTATCATCATCCTCAGCTGTAAATTGAAAAGCTTACAAATTACTTTTCCAAGTCTGTGCAGTTATGGTCACAATGCTAGAAGCCAGGCTCTTCTGGCTGCAGAATCAGCAGAATCAGCACCACAGAGTGCTCCTGCAGTTAGTTACATCTGTAGAGAGTTCTTGTGTTCAAAATCTCCCTCATTAATTTTAACGTATTTAACATTCTAGAATGCGCTTCTGCCCATGCATCTTACATTTTTTCAGTAATACTCTCTAGTCCTGCCTCTGCCATATATGCAGAAGTATGAAAAAATGACAATACTCCAAACTTTAATGTCTAAGAATGCATTGCGGTACTTGCCATAAGCTGGAGTATACCTAGTCAGTCAACTGATATTTCTTACTACAGTAGCCTGTGAGATATGATGTAGTGCTGGAAGGTTGTCTTAATTCTTTCTCTGCCCTCATGAAGTACAGCAAATGAAGCAAAAAATTACAACAGCTATTTTTTATCAATATTATTTGAATCATTGGAATACCTTCAGGCACCAGTTAGAGATCCTTGATCCTTTCTCCTTTCTCCTCAGTATTGCATATACATAAGCCTAAGAGTGTCCAGAGTTTTTCCTGGTTTTCCATCTATTGAAAGGGGATTTTTTTTTTTCTCTCTTTGTTAGATACATGTAAACAGATCCTTACTTCCATGAAGTCAGTGAAGTTCTATGCAGGAAAAAAAAAAATCAAATTAAAAGCTCAAGACTTACACCACCAATCTGTGGCACATGACACTGCTACTGTATGCAAGGTGACGTAAAATTAGTGAATTAGGCTAGACAGAAAGATCCTGAGAACTCTTTTTTTCCACTCTAGTTGCAGCTTCTATTATCCAATTACACACATATCTTAGGTTTGGGGTATTTTATGCTTGTTGTTTTCTTTTCCTTGGGGCTCATTCTTTGCTGCCTCAGGCAAGACTCAGACTGTTAGAGCCAGGTAATCACTTCAAAAACTGAACTTGAAATTCTGGTTTTAACAGGTAACTGGTAGGTCAGTTTAACTGGTCCTTGATTGTTTCTCTGTACTTAAAAGGATTCCTGAAGGAAACTGGTATAGGATAGGAAGTCTGATCTCTGTTGTAGGCTACATAATGGTCAGGTCATTCTTGGGAGTGGGGAATGGAAGAAGGCCTGAAATCTATGGGACATTTAAAAATAAATAAAAAAAAATAATGGAGCAAGGGGATCTATAAGGAGTTCTATATTGTACTCCATTCATAGGCCTAAAATCCAAACGATTTTCCTAAGTCTGTGAATTTAATTTAATCTGTTGTAGGTTTGAATAAGTTAAGATATTTCATGACCTTTGTTTTCCTATGGTGGGAGAAAGAAACAGCAACATTGACTGATCTCACAGGTGAGTATTCAAGATTAATATATAGATGTTTATATTAGGTTTTGAATATGAAAATTGATTGAGTAGAATGAGAAAAAGCAAAATCCAGGCACAATGTATAATTCTAGTATTGTATGTTCATATACAGTTACTATTTGTTGCATAAAGTATCACAGTTATTGAAATCTCAGCTCTTCAAAAAGAAAATTAAGATATTTCAAGTACTGGAGTATGTCTCGAACTCTATCCTTCACTTAAGATCCTCTGTGCTGTTTGAAAAATCCACAGAGCAATACTGGGTATAGAGGCAGCAAAAATGCTGTCAAAAGCTAATGTCAATAAATATATAATATAGAGAAAAAATAAATGTGTTTTGCTATTCTATATGATTCAGTCATTACATTTAGTATTTGTCAACCATATGTGTTTAAGCCGGAAATGTGATTGTATTTCAGCTGATGCTTTTCCTTTGATTTCACAATATATTTGTATTCTGCACAGCTCTGTATTATTCACTGAGACCAAATAATAGCAAATTAATTCAATACATCAATAAATTACGTTTCAATACGATTCATTCAATATGTTGAAGACAGTAAGAACAAGATAATTGAGTACCTTTCTGTTATTCTAGTTCATCTCTTTGGCCCTGTTTTAAACAATTAATTTCTTTTCTGATGAGATTAAAGGATAGTTAGCAGGAAGTGTACTACCAACTTTACTGTATTTCTCTGAGTCACTAAGTATCTTGAGAGATTATAGTATCTGAATTTGTCAGCTTGGTCCCCCTCCTTGCATCTGGCATAGTTTCAGTATCAGAAACAGGAATACAGACTTGTTTAAAACAAAGGAAGCAAGCAGTAGGACCAAAAATTATATATGCATATTAAGAATGTACATAGCTTGGGAAAATATTCTCTTTTCTGCTACACTCTCTGATTCATCGATTTTTAGGCAACCCCAGTTGTTCAGGTTTACAGTGATCTCTTTATAAGTTGGACATTCAGAGATTTGTGGAAAACTGACAAATTTGACAAACAGGATTCAGAGCAAGATGAGGTCAGCTACTTTATAGATTTGAATTCACTAAAAAAACAATACTAACAGATTTTTCTCAGCATACAATCATCTAAATATCTAATATTTTATTAAGTCAGGAGTTATTATTTAATCCATTAGTGAAGATTTTTGCTACCAGAATTGCTTCTGTATTTCACTTCAGGGATGGCTGCAGTGCAGTGACAGATATGTAAGTTTTGCTTATGAAGTATCTGAGGCCTTCCAAAAAGTAGATATAAACACTAATGCAAGAAATAAAGAAAATGTTCCAGAACAAATGCCATTTAGAAAGGTGGCTTTCAAATATATTTCTTCAGAAAACAAAACAAAACTAAACAGAAACAAAAGTAAATGGTAGTCAACAGATTTTCTTCAACAGTAAAATGCAGTCCTCTAGAATGACTCTTCAAAAAATGCTTTCCTGCTTCTTGAAGAATTTTGATAATTGGATAAGTGAGTTCAAATGCTATTATTTCAAACTGATTACTATGGATAAAAAATGTGTTTTCTGAGACAAAGTTTTTACAGGAGGTTGCTTACAAGGTATATTATTTACTGATTTAATTTCTATAAAGAAAAGAGTTATTCCCAATATTCTGTAAGGCTTAGGGAACTTTTGTAATAAAACCTGATGACACAGTCAAAATCCCAGAACACACATACAAGCAAAGAGTACAAGGAGGTTAAAATTAAATAGGAAAGCTTTTAAGCTGAGCCTTATGATTCAGTGTTTCTCATGCAGTAATTTACTATAACTGAAATTAGGACACTGTGTCCTTATACAGCTGATGCAAATTTGGGTCTAAATCACGGGATGATCCCCATAATGAAATATGAGTTTGGGTGTGTCAGATATGTGTGTGGCTTCATTTGAAATTAGCTCCGTGGCTGAATATTACAGGAAAGGAATATGCTGAAGTTTCTTCTCATTCCCTAGCAGAGAATGTCACAAATGAGTAACTCACTACCTGAGCTATATTTTAAGTTTGTGTTGTGTTTGGTCGTCTTTCTCTTGTGGTGGTGGAAGATGGCATGTTTGTAAGCCCCACTTTATGTGCAGTAGCTGAGACATGGCCAGCTGCAGAGGTAAAACAACTGTGAAATGTATCTCTTCCCCTAAATCTTATTGACTGTGTGCTCTTCCACACATAGTCTATAACACACATAATGAGTGCAACCCTACAATACACCACACAGTGTTTCCAATGTGGCAGCTAAGCCCCCTAATGTGGCACCTGGGAATACGATTTAGTGGTGAACATGGCAGTGCTTGGTTAACAACTGGACTTGATGATCTTAGAGGTCTTGTCCAACCTTGATGATTCTATCATTCTAATGAGAACTGAAGACCTTCATCATCCATATACATCTGGAAAGGACCACTAGTGCTGTTTCAGGGCAGGGGGAGAAGGAAAAAAGATTAATATTTAAGATCCTTTCAGGACCCCAGTAAATGGAAAGCATAAAAATTGTCATGACTGCACTTCAGATTTTACAGACTACTTTCTCTCTAGTATCTACTTTTATCAGGGTACAAAAGTCACTGAATTTCATGGGAAAAAACCTGACATTTCTGTTCAGCACTTTTACCAAGCTTTATTCAGCCAGCTTCAGATCCTAACAAGAACCCTCACTATATGCAAACTACACATGTGTCTTGTATATCTGTGATGCATTATTGTATGATGCTTTTACTTTATTATTTCAACAGTAGCTTGATCAAGTCAGTTTCAAGAAATTTTGCCAAGCCAGAAGATGCAAAGGTCCTCCGGTCAAATGGGTTCATGTACTGCACTACTGAATAAAATGGGTTCTCATGTACTGCACTACTCGCAGTGTAGTATGTGAGGGCATGGAGGACAAGCTCCTTTACGTAGGTAGAACTTGACAGTGATAAAATATCACTCCTCCTCAAATAAAGTTAGAACTAAGTGCAAAAGTAAAAAGAAATCTGCAGATGATTTGCATATGAAACAGGAAGGAATACTTCCAACTTGTATGACAGACTACTGTCTGTTTGCTCTGAACTAGCTCACTCTATTCCTCCTTCCTTTTTCTTCAAGTTGTCATACAAGTTATCTGAGTTTTACCATGAGTGTTTTACCATGCTATATTCTGATATTTAAGCAAGTGGACTGAGTACTTGCTATAGAAGTACTTGTGCTCAAGAAGCTGAACTCTAAATCCCCTTTTGACTGTTGAAAAGATGTATTGCGTGTATATATGGAGAAGGAGTAATTTAGGAGCTTCCTCGGTATACTTGTTTTCTGTTTCTTTTTTTTTTTCAGTTTTACGCATCCACTGATTGTTGTCACAGTAATATTTCTGTGATAAAAAGTATAATAGAACAAAAAGATATGCTTCATATCTCCTTCAGCATCTCATCTTGCAGCTTTATGTGGTTTACATATTTCAAGTGCTTAACACAAAGTGCACAATTCTTAGATCTCCTGATGAGATCTGGTTGATCTCATGGATACACATCCACTTCCACCAGGCTTCTCTTTCATGAGCATCATGAGAGATAGTGGGAAAATTTATAATACTATGATCTTTCTGGTTTATTCCATTACTTTTTTTCCTTGATAATCATTTTAAGACAGACACATTTCTTCCTCTGTGTTCACAAAACTCATTATTTCTTCATATGGAGAACTTCCCTTGTGTGCTCAATCACTTCCTCCCTATGATAAATTCGTTAAACACAGATACAGTCACATATGGTATTTCTTAAATTCTGTTGAACATGTATTTCTGACAAATGCTACATGTTCACTCCAAGGCATGATACAGTGTTAGTCATCTTTATGTATTCATACTAAAAATAGTCAACCCCAAAGCCAACTACCTCTCTGCTAGTGGAAGCCAGATCTGTGACTGTGGAAGGGTGACTAACTCCTAGAGCAAACATTCTCCAGAATGCCTCTGCTTAGTCAGTCTAGCTAGGACATTTCCTCCACTCTCTAGATGATTAATGTGCCAACCACTGTCTTAAACATTAGCTTTACATTAACAACGGTAATGAGAAGCATTTAGTATGAAACATAGTTTCAAAGTTAAAAGATGCTCTTTAGCAAGTTAAAGGAGATATCTTTATTACTTTTCCCACCTCATGTTCTACTTTTGCTAAAGCACAGGAGATCAAAGTATAGCCTAAGGCATCTTAAACTCCTGCTACAGTTTAAAAACTGAGTGTTTGCCAATAACTAGAAACAATTAATTGTTGAGTTTCCAAAGCAATGCATGACTTGATCACCCTACTGCTGTGAAATTAGAGGTGGTTTTTTAACAGCTTTGAGGAATCATTGTTTTGCATTTGTCCCACAGAGGACTGAAGAGATAATTTGACCCAAAATACATTGACTAATAAAAAACTTTAACTAGTATTGGGGAATACATAACATTGCCTCACAGCTACTACTGGGGAAAATTATGACTACAGAGGAGGTTTGCTAAGTTGTAAATTTTTCAACTTGTAAAGCATAAGGAGGGCTGTCAAATTTCACAAGGCATCACAGAAAAGGTCAAACTGATAGAAAATTTTAGTATCTTACAAGAGAAAGTAGGATCTTCCTGGTGGGAGAGAAGGAAACTGCTACAGACTTTTCTGTTCTGGACTAAGCCAGGTCTCTGCAATGTTGGGTAATGATTACAGTGGTAACAAAGTATAAATTGTCATGCTTTGTCATGTTACACATATATACATGTTTGTATACATACATATATACATAGAGATATTTGCATGTGTACAAAATATTTCAATACTGATATACATATGTAATATTGATAGATTAAAAAAATGTATGGACAAACTCTATTATAAGTTCTTATAAATGTTGGTAAAAACAGTTTTAATTATATAATTGAGTAGATACATGTGGTATCCAGCTTCTATCTCAGCAAAATTCATTCCATGTCCCAGTTCTAAACCTAGCACTATGGGTCACTATTTAGCTAAAACACATTTTCAGAAAACAGGCAAACAGACATGAAACCAAAATTATTAACAAAAAACAACAGTTTGACTTTTCATCTAGAACTCTGACAGACTTGAAGCACTACTTTGTCCAGTACTAGGCCCCTCACTTCAAGATAGACATTGAGGTGCTGGAGCACGTCTAGAGAAATGCAACACAGCTGCCGAAGGATTCAGAAGGTAAGTCCTATAAGGAGTGTCTGAGGGAGATGAGGTTGTTTAGCCTGGAGAAAAGGAGGCTTAGAAGTGACTTTATCACTCTCTACAACTACCTGAACAGAGGTTGTAGGCAGGTGGGGGGCAATGTCTTCTCCCAGGCAATTATCAACAGGATAAGAAGACAGTCTCAAGCTGTGCCAGGGGGAGCTTCATGCTGGACATGGGGATATTACTATTTGATGAAAAGCTGGACATGGGCTAACAATGTGAGCTTGCAGCCCAGAAGGCCAACTGCGTCCCAGGCTGCATCAAAATACAAGTGGGCAGCAGGTCAAGGGAAGGGATTCTGACCCTCTACTCTGCCCTTGTGACACCTCACCTGGAATACTGCATCCAGCTGTGGGTCCTCAGGATGCCTGAAGATTTCTTATATTCTTTATATTGCAGGATTTTAGCATATCTGCATGGTTTCTCTCACTTAGGATGATAGAAAACCTCTTTCTCATGGTCTGTGAAATGTTGTTTAATGTTCTTTTTGTGAAAAACAGATTCTAGCAAGGATATCCTGTTTGGGACAAGATATGGGGAAGACAAAGCAAGATAGAAGATCTCAAACTCCCTGGAGAAGCTCCAAGGGGAGACAGGATGGGCGGACAAATGAATGTGGGATTGGATGTATCCATTAGATATGATAATTGAAAGAGGGAGTACTGTTGCTATGGCAGGCTTGCATGTCTATGTGTATTTTGGACCTGGAATCTTCCATTAAAGACCAGCTCTTTAAACTTGTCTGGAAAGTTTTCTTCTCTTTTTAGGCATTACTCAGCACTCTGGAGAGAGTCCAGATGAGGGCCATGAATATGAACAGAGACTAGAGCACCTTTGCTATGAAGACAGGCTGAGAAAACAGGGATTGTTCAGCCTGGAGAAGAGAAGGCTCCAGGGAGATCTCATTGCAGCTTTCCAGTGCCTTAAGGGGACTTATAAAGAGAGGGAGGGACTTTTGATACAGGCAGATAGTGATGCAACAAGGTGCAATGGTTTTAAATTTAAAGAGGGCAGGTTTAGATTAGATGTTAGAAAGAAAGGTTTTACTCAGAGGATGGTGAAGCACTGGAACAGGTTGAACAGAGTGGTTGTCGATGCCTCATCTAGTGAGTGGCATCCCTTCCCATGCCAGAGGGGTTGGAAATAGATGATCGTTAATTTCTCTTCAAACCCAAGACATTCTCTCATTATATGATTCCGTTCGAAATGAAGGCTTGTCTACTCCATGCATCTTGGACATTTTCCTGCCAGAATTTAAACACAGACAACAAGAAACTGTTATCAGTTCATTTTGTTTCAGTGCTAGACATTCTAAAAAACAGACCTCGCAAAGGACACAAGGACCTCAGAAATTAACAATTGGTGCTCATACTGAATCTTCAAAGTAATTATATTTTATTGTTTCTAAATGTAATTTTTGTCAAGGTGTGGTGGTTTTACCACAAATTCAGTGATTTTGAAGCAGAGACTCTGAGAGAAGTCACAAACACACCTCAAAAATGAAGAAAACACACAAATATCACAGTTTATTTTGTGCAAACACCAAAACCCGACAAATAAAGTGCAAAACAGACAAACAAATTAAATTTTTCCAGGGCCCGCATTTGAGGTGAGGACGCTCTGGAGATAGTGCTTGTCTCTCTCTCTCCCTCTGGGCCCGGCTGAGAGACTCTGGGGTAGTTAGAAGGGAGCACGTGGTCTCAAGATCCCCTTAGCCGTGAGCCTCTGCCCGGTTTTGACTGAGGAAAACAACTCAAGAAGATTACAAAAACCGCACACACCCCTCCCTCCCTCCCTTTAGCCTAAGGAGAGATTTAGTGCTGAAAAAGGGGAAAATGTGGTCTTTGGCCCCTGGGGAATAGCTGCAAGGTAACCCCCAG
>VYZS01004488.1:16820-31969 GCA_013400695.1 Neodrepanis coruscans | reverse complement strand
TCCTCTTTCCCCTCCCCTTCTCCTTTTCCCTTTTTCCTTTTGGTGATGCCCCAGACGGCCATCCTCCAGACGACACCCCTCCCACCCTCTGTCTCTTCGCCGCTGGCCCCCACACTCACCTGGTGGTAGGGGCTGTAGGCTGCTGCGAAGTAGGGCTGTGGAGGACCGTAGACTTGGTACATAACATCCAAACAGCTCATGGCTGGCCGCGGCCGAGAAGTATTTTTCTTGTCATCAACTCGTGTTCTGCAAAGTAGAGCAATGCTTCGCGGGAGGGAGGTTCCCGGGGGTTAAGAGGCAACACGCACTAGTGGGAGGAGTGAGGGGGGATGAGGCCGCGCTGGGCTTGAGCTGACACCCCCTTCCTGCCCTCTTTTCCCTGCCTCCCGCCCGTCCAGTGTGTCTGTCTCCTGTAAATGCGCCGGGGCTGGAAGGGCTCCGCGGCCAACGGGAGAATTTCAGCCCCGGGCCCGGCGGGTGGCATAGACGCGGGAAGCCAGGAAAACCCCACTTCCGCAGCCGGCACTGCCCGAGAGCACCGGGGCGGGAGTCGCGGGGGGAGCTGCGACACGCGGTGCCCTTTCCAGCCACGCGGGGACCGGCCGGCGGCTGCGGGGGAGACAGGGGCTGTGGGGAAGTGGGGATTTACATAGTGAGTCAACCCATCTCCCTCTCTATTTCATTCAATGTCATTTATCTCATTTCATTTCACATGCCTCCTGTGCCAGGGTCTGCTCGGCGCCCCCCGGGGAGGATGCCCCTGCTATCCTCCACCTCGTCGGGCCCCGCTCCTGGCTGGGGACAAGTGGAGCTCCGGCAAAGGCAGGTATCTAACCCTCTCCAAATCCTACCAAGTCCGGAGTCCGCCGGAAAATGCCACCACCAAAGTCACAGGAGTTGAGAGGTCTGATGAACCAAAAGAAGAAAATCCAGTTGCTCTCGAGGAGGAATCTCCCCAGAAATTTTTGAATAATTACAAATCCGGGAAAAGGGGATGCTTTTGCATATAATAGAAACTAAAACGACGTCGAGGACAAAATTACATCAAAAGAACAAATTACCGTGACGGTAAACTGGATTTACTCCCAGGCTTTCTGCTGAGGGCGACATGCAAAGTTGTAAATAGGTGAATGTATCTTCACTGCTCATTTTGACGGAGCTACATAGGAGTTAGATTACTTTCTAATAGAGATCTAAGTTCTCCTTTCAGAATCAACTCTTTGAAGCATTCAGCTTCGTGGCATGGGTCACAGCTACTGTGAAAAAAGATCCGTTTTGTTTTAAGAATCTATAGAAAAGCAGAAAAATACGGAAAATGTGAAAGAAATGATATTACTCGGTTTTCAGCTGATTGCTTTCAAAATGGGGGGGGGGGGGATCTTAAAAAAAAAGGGCACCTTCAAAATTTGGGACCTGNGTACCAAAACCAGCCCATTTCTCAAAGGTTGGTCCAATAAACACACGCTCCAAAGACGCAGCGTGCCTTCTTGCTCTTTGTACGAGCCCCACCAATGACTCTGTGCAATACCAAAGGCAGGATCTCAAGGCTGAACACTTACTTCTTATGTAGAAAAAATCAAGGTGTAAAGGCAACATGTGTGACTGGGTGCTGCAATGTGGCAGGTGGTCTAGTTTGTGTCTCCTGGAGAATCTCTCCTTGAGGGATGAGTTAAGGGGGTTACCTCAGACTCAAGTATATGTTAGGGGAATCAGGTCTGATGTGGCTTGGTATGAATTCAGTTTCTTTTATAACAGTTATTTGACTATAAAACTGTCCGGTGCAAGACACAAGTAAACTTTAGTGTCTTAATGCAGAGCAATACAAACATTCATGCAGAAGTGTTTGCCTTATTTTGCCTCCTCAGTGCACTCCGTGAAATCAGTCCTGGTACAGGAAATTATCCTGGAAACCAGTGGTCAGAAACAATAATCACTGATAATCTCACTGTACATTTACTGAATATTTTATTTATTTATTTTAATAGTTTCCCTTGGTCCTAACTAAAGAAATTTATGTGGGTTGAGTCACATAAGGAACTACAAAGGCTTGGAAAGAAACAGCAGAGTTACCTCAGAGAGAAAATTATGACAGTAATAAAGGAAAGCACAGTTTTAGGAAGGACGTAAGTTAAGAATTGGCTATGTATCATTAAAACACTGTCATGGGCCTACTCCTACAACCATACACTGGTAAATATTTCACAGCAGTAATATGAAAAGAAAATCTTATTTTTAGGAATAAAGAATGATTGGTTCTGATAAACAGCAAAATGCAAGAAGTTACAACTTGCCTCAGAAAACATTCCTATAAAGCAAGTCAATGTTATCATCTAACTAATCTGGAGCTTTTCACAAAAGAAATGTTGGCTATTACTGAGAATGGCTCACCAGACAAGCAAACAGATCATCTAACAAAACATCAACATTCAGAAAGACCTGGACAAAGAAGTCATGGAAACGTAATAACACTGACCACATTTGTTGCTTACCTTCACTGTGAACTTTTCATCCAGTGGTACCCTGCCTGCCCCCAGTGTGCAAACGTTTGAGCATAAAACATCACATTCAATGAAATAATGAAGTATTTGTCATCCAGAACAGACCTTTCTGTTTTTTTAATCTTACAACTTATATAATTCATAATATTTATAATACAGTTTTTTAGAAGAGCTCAGGGAGACTTTCACTGTTTCCAGAAAGGCAAGCTTACCCAACTAGAAGATACCATGAAATGGATGGAGAATCCAGCCTTTGTTGTAGCTGTTTGCTGCTCCGCTTAGCAGCCTTCAGTGTTTCTCACTTCCAGCTCGATTTGGGCTGGTTTCAGCTTCCAGCTGTTGGTTCAAGTAATGCCATACTTCACTTATTTAAACAGTCTTTTTGTACGTAATATTTTCTCTTATGAAACTTATTTTATTCCATACAATAATATAATTTTCCCCCCTGCCAAAATAGATGGAACTCCTTAACTTTCTACCACAATTCTTCAAATCGATTTTGAACCTATTTTCTTTGCAACCTGTGCAATTTTTCAACATTGCTTTAAAAGTATTGACACAAGAACTTATTCTACCATTTCTCTTACTGAAGGCATACACAAAGTAAAATGCCTTCTTAGCAACTGATGTTTATGGCTGTTGGGGTTTCTTGCCGCAACACAATTTTTAAGATATGTCACGCTGATGTCCTCTCTCACTGTGATCCACAATACCACAGTATTTTGATTTTTGCTACTACAAGTATATAAAAAACATTGACTGCTTGGTGGAATTGTTGGTATTGGGAGGTTTCTGGTATTTCTTTTAAGCTCTTACATAGCTGACTGAGATTGCAATTCACTAGGCTGAAAGCTTTGGTGATGCCATGCAAGCCTGTGACATCTGCTCATGACACCTTGTAGACTTATCCTTTCCAGGACCTTTTCCATCACCTGACTTCCTTATCATGCATCCTAGACATGCAACTCTTCAAACAGCTCCATTCATGCGCCGTTTGTTCTTGAGAATGTAAAGAGACTTAGCAATGAACTCAAGTATTTTCAAATGTCCCACTTCAAAATTTACTCACCAGTCTTCTTGTTACTAAGTTTCTTTTTTACTTGTTTATGTAAATTTATTAGTGTGCTTTTATATCAACTTTCAAGTTACTGATGAACCTCTTGCACAGCTCACAAACTAATATGGATATTGCTATACGGTGTTCATATACTAAACTCCTATATGGCAGTATTCATATTCCTAAATATTAAAGTTTTCTGTTGACTTGTTCCTTGCAATTTTTGTCCATTTGCTGTGTATATCACTTACATTTGCAGTGCCTCCTCTATGAAATGATAAATTCAGTTTCACTAATTTTTCTATTGCGGCTCTCTTCTTTACTATCTAAAGCTTCAATCTGCCTGTAGGACTCAACATACACTTTTCAGTTGAATGCATTAATTGTGGGTTTACATGGGTCAAATTTGGATGAAATGAATTAAGATAGATAATGCTGTTCCTCTTTCTTATCTTGTCTGTCTTTGTGCTCCATATCCCTAAAAGCTTTTTGTTTTTTGGGGGCTTGGCAACTGTTACCATGGTATTCTCAGGGATGTTTTTGAGGTACAGCCTCAGGATCTGTATTGATACAGAAGACTTTAGGCTCAAGAGCAGCTGGTTTGGTGGTTTTCATGGGCACTGAATTAATGGACATTAAAGATAAAAATCAGTATTATAAATATAGTAAAAATTAAAGTACAAATCAGAGGACACGTATTACTGACTTCATTGTCTCCTTCACTGTCCTGAAGAACACAGTTTTGTTTTGTTTTTTAGCCTCAGGGACCCTGTATAGATAATTTTAATTTTCCTTTGAGGGTGTGATTTTTTTTTTCCCTTTCCATTTTTTTTCCTCCCTTTGGCTCAAAGAATTCACTGTTAGCTGCTAATTAATCACACATACGGATACTATTTGGTGTGCATTTGTACATATGACAGCACGTCTACTCCAGTGACACGGTCTGCAGCAGCTGGAATGTACGTGGTGATTTTTACTCCATGATGTATTTACAGGGGAGTTGCAGCCCAGCTCAGGGTGCAGCATCTGGCACATGTCACTCACCCGTCCTGCCCAACCCTGACGGGCCAGAGGCATCACCTGTCTCTCCTCTACTGATTGCGGCAGATGAAGAGATCATTATGCAGGGCTGGAAGAGAAATCTAGAGCTGTCATGAGGGAATATGCTCACATGTATGAGAACACACTGAATGCATTGAATTTAGGTCTTGATTTTGTAGTATGAAAGCTCATGGAAGTTTTCTTCATGAATTGACATAGGAACAGGCTCAGTTTTGCCTTCGGGGCAGAGGTAGCAGCTTTTCAAAAGCAAGTATTGTGCCACATTCAGATCTGAGCTGGATCGTTGTGCATCTCTTTCCTCCACTCAGCACTGAGCCACTAGAAAGTAAATCTGTCTTGTTCTGAGATGCATTCACAAAGACGTTCTACAGACTTTTTTTGTATTTGTATGTAATGTATATAATACATATATTCTCTATGTTCCAGGCATAAAGGTAATTTCAGAGAAAATGCTCATTAGCAATCACCTCCACTCACAAAATAGGGTTCGTTTTATTTGACTTCTTTATTGCTAAGATGTAAAAGTAGAAACACGCTGTGTCTGCTCTCTGTTGAAGCTTCTTTTGCACCAACCCTATTAATACAGGCACTAAACCCCTGATACAGATTCTCTGCAGAGTCCAGTCTCAGAAATTTTGATTGTATAGTAATACATTTGCATGTTTTGTTTTGGAAAAAAAAAAAAAAGGTGGTTTTATAGGAAGGCTTTAATTCCTGTAAATGTTCTCATTTTAGAAGCATATATCTTTCCACTTTTGTAGATAATATTTCAGAGAGAGGTAGGTGGCAGAGGAAGACTACAGCTTGAGAGAGTAAGTGGCTCAATCCAAGGAAACTAGACAATCAGGTTTTCAGTAGGGCACGGACAGGTAAACTACATGTTTTTTTGTCTATACAGACTTTAGTATAATACCGAAAATATGAAGCTGGGATGAGGAAAAGAAAGAGTCTCATTTACTTCTCTGATTATATCATACTGAAGGGACTCACTGGTTCACTTCTGTTTTATTCAGTGTATATTTGGCTAAGCCTTGAGAAAATGCCATTAGAAAATGGTAACAGAATATATTTTAAGGAATGAAATTACGAAATCAAGTAACAAGAAAATTCATAGCAAAATACTGGAGGTGGAGCCATGCTACAGGGAATTGGATTCTCATTGCCTGGAAATGCTCCAAATAATATAGCTCCTGGGTTAAGTGTAAATAGGTGTGATTTCAGGGCTGGAAAATATCCTGGCTTTCTGAAAGTGAACATAGCTCACATTTATATTTTTTTCTTATATATATAATATGCTTAATAGGGAATTTAGTCCTTATGGCTGCAAAATCCAGCTCCACCTTTAGAAATGAGGTTGCAAAAACAAACAAGAAAGAGACAGAGAAAGATGGTAACAAAAGAATGAAGAAAGGTATTAACACTACATGTATGCAATGTGTGAGGGAGAAGGGGACAAAAGAAAATGCCCCTTTTCATAATAATAAATATATATTGTAGCCCAGTCCACCAGAAACCAGTGCAGACATAGTAATATTGTAGCTTAGATGAAAAATCTTACTTAGTTTAATATTATAGATTATAGATTATTATAGATTTACCTCTTTTAATATGTAAAGACAAGAAATTGTTATGCAGACCAATTATTTGCAATAAATAATAATACTCCAGACTCTATTCAGGACACATGTAATCTGTGCCCCATTCCCTTTCTTGTCCACAAAAATTATTAGAATAAGGATAAATCAAATGAAATCCCATGCAATAAGCACACCCTTTAAGGCAAATCATTAAATGCATACCAGGGGTCATGTACTGGGATATTCAGACAGGATGGTTTTACTTTTTAAAGAGAAATCTCTTCTCATGCTAAGGTGAGCACTTCCTTGAACTGCAAACAGTTTTACACGTACATATGAATCAGTGAGTGAGCTTGCACAGAAATGAAGAGCCATGAATTTAGAGAAAGTGTCATTTTCATACTTCTGATGTGATGCTCTCTTGCTTAAAGAAGGCTTGTGTACATTAAAGGTCTTATGGTCTACTGAATTAAAGTGATGGAGATACTAACAAATCAAGTTTTTGTCATGCAGGCCCAGTTTTTATATCAAGGTAGCAGAACGCAATTTTTAATTCAGAAAGATAAGCCAAGTGAGGAAAGCTTTAAAAATTACCTTGAGGTTTTTGCTGAGGTTCTGGATGCAGCTGGTAAGAGCCAGCACATGGGATGGCACACACTTGGAGTTGCTGCTTCACAAGAAATGAAGACAGGACTTCATTTAGGCTCAGAATTTTACATAATTTTTTGAAAAATATTTTTCAGAAGTTGATTTTTAACTCACAGGCAATTCACCAGTCAGATGGGAGAACAGTTTATTGCAGAGGAGAACATGAAAGCTGAAGAGCTGCTGCATTAAGCATACTGGCTTGCTCACCATTAAGACATTATTTTTTTTTATATTGTCTATTGCTGGTCACTGGGACAATATTACCAGTCTGTATGTCTCTCGTTGTGATTTGCTCCTTTACTTCCAGTATGAAAATGGACTGGGACCTGGCTTTACTGGTTTTGCTGTGTAGGGATGCTGCTGCCTCCAGGAGCCCTTGTGCACCTTCCTGGGGCAGGCTGGTAGTTGCTTGCCAGGCAGCTGAAGCAGGGGCTGAGGGTGATTTCTAGGGAAATCAGAAACCAGCAAGAAAAAGCTGTTGGGGAAAGCCTGCCACCAGTTCCATGCTCCAGAGGAAGAGCAGGGTATTCAGGAACCCCTTACAGCTCTTTTCCACATGTTCTGCTTTGTCCCAGTCGCCTGCACACCCAAGGACAGAAGCTTGTCTTTCAGCATGTCTTTCATGTTTCTCACCTTCCAACACCAAGCAAACCCCACAATCTTCGCATTCCTGCAGCACAGGACATCGCTCCTGCCTCTTCCCATAAGGAGCACAGCTTGCTGCCATGCTGCCAGGGAAACCATACACAGATTAATCTATGTCATTCTCTTTCCCAGGTAAGTATATTCTCATGACGGAGAACAATTCTTATTTTTCAGCAAACCACATATGTTCCACTAACCTGCAAGGGCTGTTACACTGTTTGAAGCCAATGTTGAAAAAGATGTCATATTACCTCTTTGCCCCTATGTTCCCATTTGCCCTGTATTCTGCATATGCAGAATTATGGCTATGCTTATTTCTTACTACTTGTAGCCAGTTTGAGGTGTGTGTTCTGCTCTTCATCAGAGCTTCAGAAGTTGGATGCCAGTTCTTGTCACTTTTGCACTAATGTTGAAATGGCACAGTGTTGAAAGTCAGTCACCCCTGCAAGACACTAGATCCAGAGCTACAAGCTCATACAGGAGCTTTACTTTTAAAAATATACAAGGCTCCAAAAATTTATTCACTGAATATTTTGAAGAGCCTTCAGTTCTTTAATAACTTGAGGTGGCATAAAGAGAAGATGTGCACAGATTTTCTCAGGAGTTACTATTGCTGATAACTTTAGAAAATAAGGGAGAAAATAAGAGATCTTGGCAAAAGCTTAAAAGGTAACATCCAACCAAAACAAAGCATTCCACAAAGCATTTACTTAGCACACAACTTTACCCACACAACTTAGAAAATCCAACACACTTGGGTTTAAGTTACAAAAATATTAAAAAAGGAGATAAAGAGAAGAAGATGGAGTAAAGAAAGAGAGACGAATAAGATAAAAATAGCTACTACCAAAGAGTTCTGTGGAATTCCAGCTTTCATGTGGCCAGATAATAGGTCTCAAGAAAATGATGGAGGCCATGTGTGCCATTTTTATGTGCTATGGCCCCCTATGGCCACCGTCCCCGGCAGGACTTATGGCCCAATGGCCACTCTGGGACTTTGGAGCAGGATAAGGGGCAGTGTTCCCAGTGTGCCAGCCAATCGAAGTCTGGATTAGGGGTTTCAGGTGTAGGGCTTGTGGTGTAGGCTGTGCTACAGCTGCTCTGTGAGGCTTGCAGAGGCTGCCATGGGGAATATGGCATTACCTCAGCTCCATGAGATTCGACCTATTCCTTCCTGCCACCCCTCCACACATACTTGAATTAGTTCTGACCCAATGATTAAATAATCCAGTGTCTCATAGCCCCATAGAAATAGGGTAGTGTTCATCAGTTCAGTGTTCTTCAGTTTGCCCTGCTCAGGGATCCCTCCAGCAGCATCCTAAAAGCAACTGTCTTGTGGCATCCTTCTATATGCTTCTCTTATATGAGGAAAGCAAGATGATTCCCACTCCATGAATTGTATCAATGTTAATCTCCTAAAACAGTTATGCTGCCTCACAGCCTTTGAGGAGATGAGAGAAAGCTGGCACAAGGATAAAATAAACATTCCAAAGCATATTCAGGGCATCCTGACACTCCATATTTTTATCCAAGTAGTTATATGTGCTTTAGCCAGAACCATGTTTTCTTCTTTTCTCAGAGAGCACATGCTAAAGTAGTGATTTCACACATACATTAAATACTAAGCAGAAAAAAATACCATTCTCACTGACTTAGTAGAAAGGCAATTTTCTCTACATGAACACATTTGTTTCTTCGACTGTGTTCCTCTTTACTCACCATTTGTCCTAAAACACAAGTCAGTTACAAGGTTCTTTATCAACACAAAGAGTCAATAGTTTTGTTTTTCAGAAAGACTAAAAAGCTATTTAAAATATGTATGAAAACATGCAGAAAATATATATATACTGTCTTTCACACTGAAGAACTCCAAATGTTGTGGAAGATGTAGTTTATGTTTCTGCTAGACTATTCCTACCAAGATTATTTATCTATTTACTACCTACCTCCTGCCTGCCTACCTACCTACTTACTAGCCTCTTTTAAAAGTTTCTCACAATTATCAAATACCTAATAAGAGAAAATTTGAGAGGGATATGGAAAGGGAAGGTTGAGCAACTAATATACAGAAGCCAAACCTTCAAATCTAAGAGATATGATGGAGAAAAATCTAAACTGAGGACTGGAACTAGCACTTTTACTTATGAGGGTTGGGTAGCCTAAAATATGCTAATGCATTAGTTTCATGGACAAGATTCTCCTTTAGAATGCCTAATGTTTCCAGGTTGCTGTTTTCTTTTGCAGAAACATTCGATTTAAACCTCAAGCATTTGTTTCCCATAGCTCTACCGAGTTATTATTTTCTGCTCATTTTTTAAAAAAAAATATTTTCAAGACTAGAAATCTACCTGTATTGGAATATTAGTATCTTTTAAAATCTCTAGCGCAGGTTAATTACAATAAACAATACAACTGATCACCATTTAACTCTGTTGTATTTGATAGCTTTGACAGGGCTTTCTCTGATGCAGTTGTTTTCTAGTGATGTTTTCTGTCATAGTGGGGAACTTTCACCTTATGCCTCACTTCCCTGCCAGAGTCCTCCTTTCTACCCTTTTTGCTGGAGCCAGCCGAACCCCCTAGAAATCCTAGTGTGATTCCTTCAGTTTCCATGGTAAGATCTCACTCTTCGTGTGCCTCCAGCAGTAGTCCTGCACTTCAAGGGCCCAGTTTGGATTAGGACATTTTCCTAGGAAGTTGCACTCTCATCTCAGCCCTGCATAAGCAGCATTCTTGGTATAGATGGCCAGCTGGCTCTTACGACCTTATTTCACACCAAGCTATGTAAAACTACACAGGGTAGGTCTTGTTGATGTGTGAAAAACACTTCTAACAGCCTGCTTCCATGTGCAGTGAGGCTTCCAGCTTCACAAACTTGCTGACTGACCCACAATGAGCAACAGTTCTGAAAGAAAGGAAATGGTTTGCTATAGGCAGGGAAGGGAGAAGAAAATAAGTATAGGAATAGGTTTGTTTTTCAGAAGAACAGAAGTTTCCAGAATCACACTGAGTGCGGATTGGCACTGTGGGTGAACAATAAGTGCAGTAAGAATTAACCTGCAGAAACACTTATTATACACACAGCATTTAAAATACTGTTTTATTGATTAATTTATATGTATTGACTACTTTCCACAGATCCACTTGCATACAACTTACTCTCTTTCCTTCTCTGGCAGCCATAATGAAAGGCTGAAGATGAAGATTGTCAGAAACCAACAAATTGTTCACTAAAAACTAGGAAAAGGATGCTTTTCTTGAAAAATTGTAAAACTTAACATTCAATTGAAGAACTGCCTCAAAACAAAGAGTGTGGCCCAGCCAGTAGGTGATGCTTCTCTGATACCAGAAGATGCTAGAAACGAGTCTGTCTTTCTCTCCTAAAGGTTACAGAAAGAAGGCCCCTGCAAGAGATCACTTCCAACTCCCTCAGACTACAGCTGCTCCTGCACCACATACCATTGGGTTATAAACAGTGATTGGAGACATTGGCCAAACCCATGCGGAAAAAGCACAAAGCACTGCTCATGTGGCAGTGTTTGGTGGAAGCATAACAACTGACTATGCTTTGGAGCAAAGCTAGTCTCTGTCTGTTTTCTACAAATCAAATCAAATGTCTGTGCCATGGAAAGTGTTCCCCTAAAATCCAATTTTTTTATTATTACAAAATCTAGGGCAATTGAGGCTGGAATATTTACAGCTGTTCATGAATATTCTGGACTTAAAAATGTAATTAAATTGTCTTGATAAACTTTTGTTTCTTTTTTCCCAGTTTCTTTTTATCTCTAAAGGGTTTGGAATGCTCCAGTTTTGTTTTGTGGGCCAAATTTTTGAACAAATAGGAAAATACTGAGCAAATACAGAAATATTTTGGAAAAAATATTCCATCTCCTGGAAAACTCATTCACCAGTCAGCCTCACCTGCACTACATCTGTTAGAGTGTGAAGTTCTTGGAAATAAATTCTCAGTGCATATGGCACAACCTTAATATGAAAATGAACTGTTAATTGAAACAGGCACAGGGCTGGGTTAGATAAAAAAATGGAATTAATTAGAAAAGGGATAATTTAGAATTAATGCAATGGAAGGTCATCCAAATATAAAAATAGTTTTTAGTCACTTCCACTTTCTACACTTTTCTGAATCTGCCTGTTTGCCTCTGGTGTGGTATGAACAGATCCCTTGAGGCAAAATAAAGTGGCTGGGCAATTCAGCATGGTGCAGGATGGCCCTGAGGGAACTGTTCCTCTGATACAAGTTTTCTCTTGTTGGAAAGAATATGTTTGGATTACAACCCGTTTTGTTTTTTGGTAGCATTCTTGATTTGATCTCAACTGCTTCTCACAGTAAGAAAAACAATAGATCCAAAGAAGATCTACATTTTTGCAAACCTCCCTGGTCCAAAAGGGGCCTTGGTTGGGTAAAGAATTTATTCTGGTCATATAGCATGGCATCTCCAAGTACTCGTTTGTCAGCTGGGAGCTGTGGAACATGACTCCATTAGATTTGGATATGCAGTGGAGACAAACCTATCGAGGACTAATACGGAATACAATGTAAAGGCCATAATGAGGTCTTGCCACAGGCTTTAAAAAAAGTTATGATGAGAGAATTTCTGTTTTATTCCTTGTGTGGGAGGTGTTGACAACAAAACAGTTTTGACTTTTTACTCTGCTTTTGCCGCTGGGGTAAAGAGTAAAAGTTTAATCTCGAATGAATTTAATTCTAGATACCATCCAGTGGTTTATGAAGTCCAGGTCATAGAAGCCTGAATGCGGTCATGGTGTGGAAAGCTATCCTGTAGCCTTGGACTTACCCCTAGTGAGCGGAGTCTCATTCACTGAATCCCAAAAGGCTATTTTAGAAAGAAATTCTTGAAGTAAGATATAGAAATAGGGATCTCTGTAAAATGTACTTTTAAAGACAGTCTTGTATACATTGGTTTCATGTTATATAATGGCATGTCAGACACGCTCTGTCCACATTTGAGGGCTGAGCCCTTTTTACTCAGCACAGTATGGGGCATACACAGTCCCAGGATGGTAACAACTCCATACTTTGCATGGACGACATATTTTGGAAGACATTGAGAGACTGGACTCAGAACAAATATAGAGAATACAGAGAAAATAGGAAAGACGTAATGTGTACAAGAGTATTTCACGCACGTCCAAATTACGCCTGTACAAAATATTCTTGTGAGAAAAACAGCACAGTGCAGGGAGAAAGGAAACTGCAGTGTAGTGAGGTGGACAGAGAGCCAGCTCAAGCAAGCCTGGCTGAACAGCAGTTACTAGGCTGTAAAAAATGGACATGGCAAATGTACTGCATTTGCTAAAGACTCCATGAAACTCCAGGGAAAACAGAGCATTCACAGAATGGCTACACCAACAGCGAGAAAGTTTCATTATTGTTAGTGAGGATTGTATACTGAGGATGTCAAGGAATTTTAAGGCCACACTCTTTGCATTTTTAGAGGTTATTAATGAAATAGCATAGCAAGATGAATTACAAGTAATTCATAGCAAGTGAATTACATTAAAATATTTTTCTAACCATTCCAGAAATCTTGGTCCAAGTTGGCATAGGGGGGCTGGCAAGTGGTGAACTTTTGACCGAAGCTCAGATTGCTGGGAGACACATCCTCCTTGTTAGTTTCGGGTGACAGTTCACTGTACTAGAGGGATCCACTTGTATGTAAAGAGGTGAGTGGGGGAGGAAGATTTAGCGCTGCATTTTCACAGGGGCAAGAAATTCCATCCAGCTCAAATGTGTTTTGGCCTGCTGCCCGGCTCCTTGTCAGACACATGACCATCACTTGGCTTCCTATTTCTGGCCCGAATCTGCATCCCAGGACAAGCAAGCTCCATTAGTGGTTAAAATTAGGCAACTGACCTGTGACAACACGTGCTGACTCTCCAACTGCGGGTAGACATTTTTAAAAAACAAAAAAGAGCTAGACACACTAAAGTTTAATGTCAGTGCCATGTGTAACTCATCAGTTTGGGCTTGTATAATTCAGATAACAGCTGATCTGCTTCAGATTCAGCAGGATTTTCTGGCTTCCTTCTGACCAAAGACTTCCTATAATGATTGCTAAAGAGAAGATTATGCCATAATTTTTTTCATGGTAGAAAGCCTGTAGAACGCTTTTCATAGTAGAGCCCCTTGCTCCTCACCCTGTCACGATGTAGTTGTCTGACAGACAAGCTCTCCTGAGAATGACAAACCAGGACATCTGGTTTACACAGAGGTATTCTTTTATTGAGAGAATTTATTTCCAATTGAAGCAGCAGTAGACTAGCTGGTTAACAAGTAGGTCTTTTGGGTTGTGCAGTAATCAGAAATTCCCTTTTCCCAAAAACAAGTCAAAATCAAAATATTTGTACACATTTGATTGTGTTCTTGGATGCAGTACTCTGATAATTATCACACTTTTTTCTACTCTTAGTACATCTTCATCTGCCTGGCCAATGACACTGGTCATGGCAGCATGTCTGTTAAGATCTCACACAGCTCTCTGGGCTTTATTTCACTTCCCCAGAGTCAGATACTCTCCTTGAATCCATTAATAAAGATCATTATCTGTCCTTGAAATCCCTTCCTAAGATTTTTGCATGTGGAGATATATCCAAGAAATCAGCTAGGGAATGTTAGTCTGAGTGAGCAGGCTATTGTAGTGGTTGATGTTTTAATAACTGTAGAGAGTTTAAGAAATGAGCACACATTTCCACATAGGCACTGATCCTTCCTTATCACCCCTGGCATCTGGGTTGCTCAAGAAGCATGGAGTCTGATGGTGATGTCTTGTAAATTGATTCTTTCTGTTGTGTAATGGGTCCTTGCACTGCACAACTACCCAATTACGTCAGCCTTTTAAATCTCTTAACAGATCCTCTCCTCTCCTCTCCTCTCCTCTCCTCTCCTCCCCTTCCCTCCCTGCGCGCTCCCACATGCGGATGGATTAGCGACACGGCAGCTACAGCATGGTGTGGATTTTCCAGGGGGGTGGACTACTTTTTCGGGGTCGCATCTTCTCGTGGTTTTCCGGGGGGTGGACTGCTTTTTTCGGGGTGGCGTTTTCTCGTGATTTTCCGGGGGGTGTACTGCTTTTTCTGGGTCACGTTTTCTCGTGATTTTCCAGGGGTGGACTGCTTCTCAGGGGTCGCGTCTTCTTGTGGTATTTCCTGGGCGGGCGGATTAGCGATCTATGTGGCCATAGCCCAGTTTAAGGGCCACATCTTTCCATCAGCACTGAAATTCCTTCCCGGGATTTGGAAGGGAGGGGGGAGGGGGGCTCGCAGTTTCTAACTGGCTGAGTGTTTTTCTTCAGAAAAGCCGAGCGGAGGCTCGGTGCTACTGTAGGGTCCTCAGGTCGGCCGCAGACACCCTCCCCGGGAGAGCTGAAGTCGGGGTCCTTCTCTAGTTATCCCGGTGTTTCTTCCGGAGCCCCCAACAGAAAAAAACAGCACTATCCCAGAGCCTTCCCATCCCCACACAGGGTCTGAGGAAGCTTAGTTTGTCTGTTTTTGCACTTTATTGTTGGTTTTCTGTGTGTGTGAAATAAACTGTGTTACTTGTGTGTTTTCTTTTTGGGTGTGTGTGGCTTCTCTCGGACATGTCTTGTCAGTACCATGCTTTTTAGTGGTAAAACCACAACA
>VYZS01004488.1:0-16790 GCA_013400695.1 Neodrepanis coruscans | reverse complement strand
CACACTGCTCACCAAGTCCCATGCTGAGCCAAAAGAGAAAGAGAGTTCCAGTCCAGAAACTTGTCATCAGCCATTTGCCATCAGAAACACCCCCAGAGCCAGCCATGGCTGTGCTGCCATCATTGCCTGCTGCTCCAGCCATTCTGGCCCCACTCCCACAGGGCTGATGGTGCCCCAGCCCTGATTCCAGCCCCAGCCTGCAACACATGGTGGCAGCCCCCTGCCAGGCACCCCATACCACCCAAGATTCACTGCAGTGGGGATGGGAGGGGAAAAATCAATTAAAAAGAAGGATTAAAAAATTACACAGGTCCATGTCAAGCACTTCAGCACAGCATTCCCAGCCCTATCTTCGGTTCAGGGCAAGTGAAGTGCAGCTAGCTCCAGGTTTGTAAACCCGGTATGGTGCTCATGCTAACTAAGCCCAGGCAGAGCCAAATGGGAGGACCTGGGGAATAAAGCACTGGTCACAGCATCAAGGAAGTAATTTATATTTTTTGATTATGTGGGGTATTTCTGACTTCTACTACTTCTACTACCTGGAGAAATGGCTGTGACTTTACCACCTGAATTTACTTGCCTAGGCATATAAGATCACATATGGGTGCTTTAATACCCTGCCACTGCAGTGAGGTTCATCAATATGGTCCAGACAGAAAATGGCATATGAGCTACTTATTTGGACAGAAACTAATTAAAAAGACATTAGACCTTCAGGTCTGGTGGAACAACCTTCTTCCTTTTCTTTCTCGTTTCAGTTCACTTCACTCTCAGTTAGAAGGGTCTCACTTGGCTTTTCTGCTGTGTAAGTTCCCATGCTTGCAGGTGCCAGCAGCTGCCAATCAAGAGAGAAGATCAGGAAAATTCCAGGAAAGGCAGCAGCAACCTGTCCAATTGGCAAGGGGACTTTGACCAAGCAAAGCAGGGTTGGAGGAGCTGTCAGAGGTAAATCTGGTTTGTGATTTTACTTACAACCTCAATAGTGAAATGTTAACTCTTAAGATTTAAACCTTTTACTTGATATGTTTCAGTCAAGTTGTATGAAATGTTTTAATAGCAGAACCTAGAGTTTCAAAAAGTGCGTACAAATCCACCTGTAACAGTAAGAACTTTATTTAAAAGATGCAGAGTCTCCATCTCTTAATGTACTCACTGTTGTCTCCATTAAAACACAAATTATTACTTCTCTTGATTCTGAACATTTGACTTCCTCTGCAAGAAAAGTCATATGATTGCCCATTAACATAAATTTAAATGACAACCACTCAGTGGTTTTTGATTTTGGAATGATTAACAATTACAAGAGATGCTACAGATTCCTCCCTCCTGGAAAAGTAACTTAGCATTTTGAATTGTTCATTAATTTTTTTTTTGTCCATTAAACTTAAAGAATTTTCTCAAAATAGAATTTCCTAGGTCTCTATATACAAAAGCAAATTTTCCACTTAATGTTGTTATTGTTGCCCTTCTAATCAAAGAGAAAAGATAGTATTCAAGAACTGATTTTTATGTGCTTTTCTGTGAACAAGATGAGGAAGAATATTCATTTTTCTCAAAACTACAAGAGAGCAAGGACACACAAAGACCACAAATGTCCGAAGGAGGCCAGAAGATTACTGGATTGCAGAAGCACAAAAGGGGTAAGGTTGGAAGACAGCACAGTGGATCATGTGGTCCAACATCCCCTCATGTGGTCCTCCCCAGGTGTGGGAACCTGCATTTGCCTTTGTTGAACTTCGACGTTTCTTCTCTGCCTGTCCCTCCAACCTGGTGAAGTCCTTCCAAAGGGCTTCACAGCCCCCTGGGGCTATCAGCCACTCCTCCCACATTTGTGTCATCAGCAGACTTGTTGAGAAGGTATTTGCCCCTTCATCCAAGTAATTGATGAATAAGTTAAACAATAATGGGCCCAGTATCGACCCTTGGGAGACACCACTAAGGACAGGCCTCCAACTAGACCCTGTGCCACTAACTATGACCCTCTAGAAGCTGCCAGTCAGCTAATTCTCAATCCACCTCACTGTCCACTCACCCAGTCCACACTTCCTGTGTCTGGCAAATAG
Source organism: Neodrepanis coruscans (assembly GCA_013400695.1). Lineage (NCBI taxonomy): Eukaryota > Metazoa > Chordata > Aves > Passeriformes > Philepittidae > Neodrepanis > Neodrepanis coruscans. Next base: position 14,727 of record VYZS01004488.1, on the reverse strand, counting down.
GATTTTGAGAGACAGTATCAATAGCCTTGCTGCAGTCAAGGTAGAAAAATAACCAGTGCTTTCCCCTCATCCTTCCAGGTGGTTTTATTGTAGAAGGCAGCCAGGTTGGTCAAGCATGATTCAACTTTAGTGAATACATGCTGACTACTCCTGATGAACTTCTTGTCATCCATGTGGATAGAGATGGCCTCTAGAATGAGGTGTTCCATCACTTTTCCAGGGATTGAGGTGAGGCTGACTGGCCAGTAGTTTCCTGGGTCATCCTTCTTGCCCCTTTTGAATACTGGGATGACATTTTCTTTCTTCCAATCCTCAGGCACCTCTTCTGAACTCCATGACCTTTCAAACATGATCATGAGCAGCCACACTACAGTGTCTGCCAACTCTCTGAGGACTTCATGGGTGCATTTCTGTTAGGGCCCATGGATGTAAAGTTTGCCTAGGTGTTCTCTAACCCAATCCTTTTTGATCAAGGGAGGGTCTTCTTTCCGACACTCCTTTACCTTAGTTTCCTGGATCAGAGTTTCTTGAGGGCTGGTCTTGTCAGTGAAGACTGATACAAAGAAGGCATTCACTAAGTATGCCTTCTTAGTGTCTTCTGTTACCAGTGTCTCCCCTCCATTTATTAATGGGCCTGTATTATTCTTAGTTTTCCAACCGAGATTGATTCCTCTTTAAATATTATAGCCTCTACATTATATCTTTGAGTTGAGCTGCTACAACATTTCAAACACATAAGATTTAATGGAGAAGGGCTTTCTGTTCAATTTTTTCAATCCATTCTTCTTGCTTTTTGGTCTCACTTTTTGCACTTGTTATTACCAGTTGACCTAAGCAATGCTGGTCCAGCTGCTATTTCCTGCCATCTCTGAGTTGCTTACTGCTCTCTTTTGTACTTCCTGTAGCAAGAGTTTAATGTAGACTGAGTCTGTTCAGTGCAGCTTTCTGAAAAAGTTAAAAAATGTCTAGTAGTGTAGATGAACAAACTGTCATTAAGGTGTTTTTATGGAGACATGAAGAGCCTATGGTCTGAGACTGGTCACACAAAGCTATTCATCTCAGTCTCCACAGTAGTAACAAATGTCATCTATATACAGAAGCTACTCACATATCTCTTTTGGCTGACATTACAGATACTTGTCTTTCTGGATACATATATTGACTAATTGCAACTGCCAATATTTTAAGAGTCAGATCAAATAATAAAAGTTGATGGTGGCTAAGTGACACTCTGAACTCTCAGGACCCTTGGAAATATGGAAGAATTCTTTTCATTGGTTTGATAGAACCATGTATTATACATGTCATGCAGACAATATTCAAAAAATGTGCTTGTTCTCTGCATATGTTCATGCAAACATGCCGTTAACAAAACATTTTCCTGAAAACAACCCTTTTCTGCATCTGAAATGGAGGAAAGAAAAACAGGTTTAATACAGCATCTGCAATCTGTACTGCATTATGATCACAGTATAGTTCCTGCCTAAATCTTGAGCAGAGTGGCGCTCCTTAACCAGTTCTTCACCCTGCTCACTTGTCAAGGAATTTTACCCTAGAGGTTTAGGTTGACCAGAGAAACTTCTTCATGTTCAGAACTGTTGGAGAATCTTTCTGGTACTTTTACCGCTCTACAGCCCTGAAATGCTAATGTAATGTTTCTGGTTCTTAAGCTTTTCCAAAAACAAATTCAGAGACAGATAGCTAAAAAGTATTTCCAAAGGGATGAAGAAAATTGTAGAGTCATAGAATCATAAAGATTGGTAAAGACCTCTAACTTCATCAAGTCTAATCAAAATGGTATCGGCAGCCTTCTCTTCAGAATATTTTTTTTTGAAAACAGGAACAGCCAAAGGGTAGCAGGGTATTGCAGGCTTTTTGAAGGAATGCTAGAGCAATGCATCTTTGGTACTAGAGAGCAGATAAGGATGAATGAAGAAGCTGTATCTTCCAGATTCTGGTGAGCAAGAAGGCAAGTGTGGAGGCAGTCATGTTCTTGTCTGTGTTTCATTTTACAGGAAATTTTGTTTCATTACCCATTTTCCCTTAGACTACACACACATGCTACATTTTATGTAAGCTTTGCCCTTTGATTAGTTTTTCTCTGTTATAGAAGTCATTCAAATCAATATTCTGACTGCATTAATTTACTATTCTATAATTTCAATAATAGTCTCCATGGTTTTAGAATCATGAAATGGAATTACTTGAGTTGGGAGCAATTTTAAAGATCAGCTAGTTCCAACATCCTCACCCTCTATCCCCACTCTCTGCCCACCATGAGCAAGGGCAGTTTGGACAGTTTTCCGCTTATTGCTCCTAAGCAATAAATGTGCCTCAAGAAGGCAGTGTAACCATCACATCATGCAAACCATGTCTCTTACTCTAAATGTCCAGGCAATACAGTCACCTTGTTCAGCCTCATGTTAATGTTTTTCAAGAGCAATTGTAAGTTCTTACACATTTTGCTGACACAGGGAGAATTAATTAGCACTCACCTGACCTAGCACAGAAGACACTTTCATTCACTTGACATTTAATAACCTTTTATCCAACACCTTGCTTGTTTCATCCTAGGCATCCTATCTATTCTAAGCATCCTCCATTACTAAGACCATATGCATGTCATGTTCATATAGCACTCACTTCTAACACTTCTTCTGCCAGCCCTATGCAGCATCCCCATTCTTTCCCACTCCTCTCTACTATTTGCTTCCCCTGAACACGACTTCTGAGTCACTGTGCATGACCTTCTTATTTCTAGCCCTTTGCTACAATACAGTGTATCTGATGAGGTGTTTGGGAAGCAGTATGTTGAGTCTTCAGAATATGTCAGAAAGAAATATTGTCTTTCTGTATACAATGAGTACAAACAGTTGTTTGATAGGTAGGCACTGAAATGGGTCCACTGTCACTGTGACATAACTTTTCTTGCTCCACATCACTTCTGATCCACAGGATGGCATTCCCTGAGGGGTAGAGTCTTGGTCTCTACTTTTCTATACAGACTTTCTCAGCAGAAAAAAGGGGTGGTGTGATATCTTTCTCTCTCCTAATAGTTTGCAGCTAGCAGTAGCTCATTAGGATTATTTGTTAATTTTTGAGAAGAAAAGATGGAGAGATTTTATCCATTTGTTAATCTCCAATCCCCCACACTGACAGCACTTGAGTTTCTCTTCTAGAGGGTTGAGTGGAGTAGAAAATAGGAGAAAACAGGAGACATGACTGAGAGGGAGATGTATGTGTCTACCTCCATCTGTTTCTGGAGCTCCTTGTTCCACTCTGTCTATACTTGCAGGCAGCACTCTCCTTTCTAGACTGCAATCCAGGGAGCACCCAGCTGAACCTATGAAGTAGAGAGGCTCCCTCTTCTCATTTGTATTCTGTTTCTGCATTCCTAAAACAGTCTTGGTGCTGATCTTGTAATCCACACACTGCCACTGGGGACTGACCACCAAAATTCAACCCTGGGATATAGTCTCACCTTCAAATTTCTTCATCTTCTTTCCCCATCTATCTGGTAAATTATTATTAAAATCATAAATATTCTTTTTATTTACCCTGCTCTTTCATTAGGTCTCATGTAGGCTCTTCACAGCACCAAGGCCTGCTGCCAAGAACAGGAACTGCAATCCCATATTGTGCAAATAATAGGGCTTACTCTGACAACACCTTTGTTTTTCAAACCTGTTCCCTCTAAGTTGGCAGATGTTAGTTAGTTACCCTCCATCAAGCATCTGACTCAGGCCTGCAGCCTGGAAAAAGTAACCTCATGTTTGTGGATTGTCTAAGAACCTGATATTCCTAAACTCCCTCCGCAACTATCCCAGTGAGATCTTATGGAGGTGACATACAATTATTGCCATATATAGGGAACGCAGAATAGGAACTGAACATGGCTAAGGAGGCCATGCTTCTAAGATGTGAAAGAAAAGGAATAGCACAATATCTATCCTCCCATGGAGATTACAAGGGACTCTTCCCTCCCATTCATCATGCTATTACTTTCCTGTAGGGATTATAGCATTTGTTGACAAGGAAATGTAATAGTAGGAAATTATCTGATGCATTTTGATATGTCTAAGTGATATCTAGCAGGTGGAAACATGAACAAAAGCTTCCATCTGCAAAAACATAAGTCCCATGCTTTTCTTCTGTTGACAACAGTTTATTATTTATATGCTGCAAGGACAACAAGCAGAAATGCCAAATCTAGGCCAGAGCTGAGAAAGCCAAGTCATCCAACTGAACAAAGGACAGAATGCTTGACCAGTTAAAGACAGGCAGTAGGGGTAAAGGAAATTCTCAAGACTAATGAGAAGGGAGATGAACAGAGATCATGAAAAAAATATATCAGGAAAGGAAGGTATTTCTATTCCATCCTGGAAAAGACAATGATCCTCAATGGATTTAAGGAGTGTGGAAGACGATTGCTTCATCAATAAAAGACATGAAATTGCATGTATGTGTTAATTCAAAGTTCCTTCATAAAATATTGCAGCGTGGCACCTTTCATATTCAGCATGTCCATTACCATGAGTGAATATCAGAGAGAAGTTACATTTTTACAGCCTTTGAAGCAACCCTTTTCACTTTCATCTCTGATTAAAGTTAGGACAGGATGCAGAATATACAAACAGATGTTTCCAGGCCTGGAAATGGATGACTACAGTACCCTTGTTTTGTGCTGCAACAAGTTCAATAGTGATATCTAGAGTAGGCTTTGCAGCTGACCAGTGAGTTTATTGTTTGTGGCATTGAGCACTGACATATCACAGCCCAGACAAGGCAGGAACACCTTTTTGTTAAACGTGCATATTGTTATACAGTAACTTGCACGTTTCCTGTTTAGCCTCATAAGTGACATTGTTATTGCACATCATCTTGCTTTGTAAACTTAAATGATAAAATTCCCTTTCATTCTAATCTGCCTGAAGACAATGCAGAATTGATGGAAACAGTGTAACTCAGCTACATCTTCTTGCTCAAAGAAATAGGAAGAATACTGAAGATTCAGGTGAATCTAGAAAACTAATCAATGACTGATTTATGATAAGTCTCTCATCCTTAATATTACTGGAATCCTGCTGCTGCATACCATACTCACCTTCTGTTTTTATAGAGCCAGTTTACCCCTGTTGTAGATTATCACAAAGTGATCTTTGATATGTGCATTAATGTCACAAAGCTTGATGCCAGAATCTTCAGTACTACAATATAGCAAGCTCATTTCTTTCAGGTCCACTTTTAAGGCAGGTCATGTAAATTCTTTTAACACTTTATATTTAGGCACAGTTGTAACCCACCACTACCGAATAATTATTATTTTGCCCAGATTGGAGCTTCATTTCATATTAAAACTTCAACATTGTGACTTTTTATTGAATCAGCCTTGAAGATGAATTTTGATTAGGCAAAAAAAAATCAACCTGTTTGAGCATGTGGAATAGCAGGAATAACATCACTGACCATGATATACTAGTATGATGGCAACCCTGCCTCAGATTCACAGCAATAGAGAAAGCTCTTTCCACTGCAGAAGGTGGGTGTCAGCTGTATTCTTGAAAGTAATCTGCAGTTAGGTTTCCAAGAAAAAACTTTCCAGCACTCAGTAGTGTTGGTGTGCCATGCAAAGGTACATGGGAAAAGCTGACATCAAGTAGGAGTTAGACCTGGTTGTAGGGAAACAGCCTGTACCTTCAGAGATACAGGAATGTCAAGAATCTCTTGTGAGTGATGGTCTGTTTACTTCTGTCTTAGAATTCCCGCTAATGTTCCCAGAGTATGGAAGATCTCAGATACTTCTTAATATAAATGACTGCAGTTAAATACTGTTTGTAGATCTGGGACAGTTCACATTTTCACATCTAGACAAATGGATCCACTCCAAATCACAGAATAGCACTAGCTCTTCTGGTCATCAGACTAACCCTCCATTTTTTAAAATTTTTTCCAAACCTGGAATTGCTCTCCTAATAAAGAAAGCTCTACAAACATGCCAGGCTTTGAAAGCATATGAATTGTTCCTGCATAAAAGCAAACTGTCTTGGGATGTGTGCTATGTAGAACTTCTCCTATAGTTACAATAATATAGGTTGAAACTACATAACTAGAGATTATAGCCCTGCTTCTTCAGAAGGATTAGCTTTCTCTCAGCAGACTCTGACTGTATGGCCTGGCGTCACATTGCAATTTATTTACTCTGTTGAAGTTCATCGTTTTTTAAACAAATAAAATCTTAATCATGTCTTTACTTCAGTATGTGCATAAACCAAACAACAATTTGTCTGGCATCACTCACATACAGGGAGGCATCTCTATGTGCTTTCAATGTGCACCAAATATACTACGGGTGTGTGTTTCACTGCGAAAGTGAAACTAGACAGAATGCCATTTAAAGAATAAAGTGAGATGACATCACTCCATTTGCCTTCTTGAATTAGAAGTTTACTCATTGCATCTTGGAGTCTCAGCTGACTCAATTTGGATTTAAACCAACAAGTAAACAAGCCCTATTAACAACACTATTCAACACCATTTCTAGCAAGATGCCAATACACTTATAGTTAAACAGTATTTCAGACCATCAGCACCCAGTCACTAATTTAAAAACTGACCTTTTCAATTCACCACGTGGATGAGCCTGGGAAGTCAAAGGACAAGGAAAAATCTCATAAAAAAGAAGAAAGACAGCTGCCAAGGGTGCGATTGGACCAACTTCAGAGTAAGTCTGTGGAACAGAGTGGCATTTGCAAAGGCACTCTCATGGCATCAGGCTGGTGGTGGTGACAGAGCCATCTGTCCTGTCTTTTTTGCCCTTTCCTGTCTGCCATTAATTTTCCACAAAGGCTCCAAGCGACAGTCTCCTCATAGTGACCATACTTGGAAACAAGGTGTATGACAGGCAGGGGGAGAATGGCAATAATCTCTAAGAGCCCCCGTGTTACGGCTTGGGAAAAAATAGCTGAGAGTTTGCAAAGTAACAAAGAAGAAGTGAAAACCGAGAAGGTCTGCTGACAGGAGGATTCGGGAGGCACGCACCCCCTTGTTACATGTGGTGCAGGAGCAGAGTCGTACACTCCTTGTGCGCGCACTGGCGGTAAACAAGTGAGTATTTCTGGAGCAGCTGCCTGTGTAAGAGGAGAGGTGCCTGTTGCTGTCCTGCAAAGTTACAGTTTTATAGGAGTGTCTTACGCTTCTGAAAGTCTCTCATTTCTGGCACTAATCATTCCAAGTTTTCACTCAGCAAGCTGTTCCTTGGGGCTGAAGCCCATGTTTAAAGATAAGATATTTTGCTGAGCTGGATCTATAAAATGTGAGACTGCATGACATACTTCACCTTTTAAAATAAGTAGCCATCAACCTGGTCTCAAACATAGTATATGCAGAAATTAATATAGTTGCTTTATGTTCTTATTGGTGCTGTTCTTAGCAGCGGGGAAGTCTAGACATGTTTTATAGAGTTTGATTACACGAATTCTAGTTTAGAGATATTATGCTAAAAATCATTCCTACTCCCCAAATATTCAGCTACTATGTTCATCATTAGACTGTCTGAATATCTTAAAATATTGCTACATGCAATGCAATTAACACATATCCCACACCTGTTCTCTCATCTTTTCCTCCAAGATATGTGCAGTAGAGGTCTTTTGTTTTGATATCTTAAAAGTAATATGCATGCACACACACCCATATGTACACACTGATGCATGGCCAAGTGTGTATGAAACAACCTGTGTACTGTTTCATTTAGTGTTGGCTGACAGTTACCAAGGAAGGTTGCACAGTCTGATTTCTGTGGAAGATCTCATGCCTGTTATTGCTGAGACTCTTCCCATATTCAAAGACTGAGTCCTGCAGTCCTTGCCATGAGGCTTCCTCCAAAGTGATTTTAAGACACACATACCTTACTGACTCTTGAACATTTTGATCCTATGACTTACTGTGTATGACTTATCCATGGAGGGGGTGAGAACTGTGTGTTTAGCAAGACTGTGACTATACCCAATGATGGATGGGTACTTCCCCAGCCCATTCTCCCATTCCATACTACTGTTTTCAGGACCCAATAGGATAAATGAGTTCATATGATGAGCTCACCTTTTTCCTTTCATGTTGTTCCTGTTATTAGTAATCTGGCAGGAACACAGGGACCTATAGAGACATGCCTCCAAGTGACTTGTGTAGATATTCCAAACAGCAGATAAGGCTAATACTTATCGAAATCAATAACCTAAATAATGTTTTCTTTCTTTCTATGAAGAAAAGGAGGGAAATATGGAAATTATATTTTCCTGACAATGTCTGGGTTTTTTGCAGAGTAGAAAAAATCTTCGCTTCCTCTTTCACTTCAACTTCTGAACTAGCCTCTGCTTAATAAAGACTCATCTCCCTCTTGTATCCAATATGTTCTAATGTTATGTGACCAACTGAACCTTGATATAGTTAAACTGAGAGTTCAAAACATTTTTTTGTTCAACATATTTAATGTATTTTTTGATGCCTTGGGCAATTTCTGCTGGCTTCTATTTAGAGTCAGAGGTGCAAAGTTTCTGAACGTTTTGAAGTTCGAGGAAGTAGCATTCCTTCCCAAGGTTTTTCCATGTTTTCTTGTAATTATTTATTTTCTAATAACTGAATTTTGAAATATTAATGTGGGCTACATACTTGAAACCAAAAGAAAATTTTCTTAACTTCAAGAATGTGAATTATACAGTTAAGCTAGAAAAACAAGTCTATATTTCTACTACAAATAGTGGAAATACTAGTGTTTAATCCTAGCTTGTTTAAGAATACAAGAGATTTAAGCTTTGCAAGAAAAGTAATATCTTTTGTGTGTTTGTCTACATTGCCTCTTCCTAAGAACTTTGTGTCTGTAAATGTGTTCTTTGGGTTTAAATAATGAAGATCTATCTAATAACTAATACTCAGCTTTACTTCATGAAAATGTATGTGGAGATATTTTTGTATTGCTTACACTACATAATATTAAGTCATTTGACTTAAGGAATAGAGGAATTTTGATGATACAAATCTGCAAGTTTTCCAGTGGAGTAACATCATGTGAAAGGCTTAATTTTTACAGAGGAAAAACTGTTTGTTCAGTAGCTATACCCACTAAGAAAAAGACACTAGAGATTCTTTCACTGTTTCTTTCAAGAAAAATTATCTTTTCCATGTGGAAAATGTTTCCTCCAAAATTTTCCAAAGTTTTCCATCTTTTTTCCCACAGTTGTCCATAGGGAAAAAAAAAAAAAGTGAAGAAAACAGTTTCATATTCTTTAGTTTCCAGGATTTTTCCCAGGCCCTCAGATCTTTAAGCAGCCTGCAGGGGCCCAGCAGAAGTTCTGTATCTCCTGTGAAGTTATTGGCAGAAAGGATGTCATTGGTTGGAGCATGTGGCAGCTGTACCAGAAGGCAAAGACCAACAGTGCAGCCTTACCTCTTCCCGTTCATTCATCTAAAAGCTGCTGCGGAAATAGCCATGTACTCTGAAGAAATTAGGACTGTGGTAATGATCAGGATCCACTCAGGTGAGATATTTTTTCATATCATCTTTACCCTTGTAGACCTGCTCAAAGTTTAGATGTGAATTCAAGCTTTGGGCGTTTTAAGATGTGTAGTCTTGTTCACATCTGACCTCTGGGAATGTCAGTGACTTGAAAGATTTGTAGGTAGTCTCCAACAGAAAAAATTAAATTGCAGCTGACTGTTCTGCCTTTAAGCCCCTTCTAACCTTTTTACAGATGTGCAAGAGAAGTTCAGGCTGGAATCAGATACAAGTAATGTGTTTGTTGCTGAAGCTAGGCCATAGTTGCTGGTGCCAGAGCAGACAAGATGTCTGGATGCACAGAAACAGCTAGAAAAATAGTGTCAGTTTTTGGTTTTATGGTCATATTGACAAGCATAAGCATGCTGCTCCTCATGTTCAGGACTATGTGTTGGTTGTCAGCTGCAATGAATCACCTTGGTTTCTGAAAGGATTCTTGATACTCTAAAGAGTCCAAATTGTTTAGAGTGACTCTTGCCAAAGATGGAAAGCGAATGTTAAGAGTCTCTGGAGAGCATAATATTTGGATTTACTTTTCACCAAGACTGCCATGGAAATCAATGACAGAGATTTCACAGAATTCCTGTGGCAGAAGTCCTCATGCTTGGGGAAGTTTTGGTCTGAAGAGTGTGTGTAAAATTGATTTCTTAAACAGTTTTACTCATATAGCTGTGTGTGAGGGAACTCTGTTGCTTGATCCTAGTCTGTAGGGGTCTATTTCCTTTGATAGAATGAAAGCAGCACATTAATAAAAGGAGAGTAAAACCACCCAGGATGGTGGAAGTGCACAGGAAGAGGGTGAAGTTGTATTTGCATAAAATGAATGGAAACCTCTGGTTCAGGCTATCCATGTTCATACTATGTTAGGTTCTTGAGATGGCTATTCAGCTGGAGAAAGCTTAAAGAACCTACATGGCTTGAGACACCAAGAAATTATATTATGTGGTGTGTATAACATGTGCAGGACTGTATCCAAGGAGCTCTCCTGTACGAATTAACTGAAAAGAGATTTTGATATCCTGGATGGATACAGTGATGCACAAATAGAAGTTCATGAAGACATTGCTTCATGGTTATGTAATGGAATTGGTAGCTGTCTATAATTGTCCAGCTGGACTACTTAAATCAACTGAATAACCAATGGAACTTGTCTCACGTTATAAACCTTCTTCATGTGGACTTTTTTTTTTATTTTTAAGTGATCCCAGTAAAGCCATTGTGGCTAATTTTAGCTGCCACTTTCCCCTTGAAGATATTTACCAACACTGTGCCATCAGCCTGTTGTAGTACAGGAAGATGGAGCTGCAGGATATCTCTCTGGGCTGATTGCTTTACTGCCAATGAGATCAAATTATAAGTAGCTGCACTAATCCACCTATCATCAGAAATAGCCAAAGAAAAATGCACAAATGTAAACATAAAAGGGAACTCTCATAATTTACATACTTGTCATAGTTAACCATAAATCAGCATAAATGCCAGAGGACTTGTTCTTTTTGACATGATCTTTTTTGGGAAGCTAGCTTCGCTTGTTGACATCTTATCTTCTCACAAGATACCATATATTAATAAAGTTAATTGACTAATCATTTTCATCACTGGAAGTGTAAGTAAATTATTCCATCTATTTCTACCTAGGCTTCTGTTGATCGTCTGAAGGTGCCAAGCATTCAGACTAAATGAAAATATACCCTCTAGTAACCATGCACGGCATCCTCCATAACAAGCTGCAGAAACTCTCTGAAGCATTGCTGTTATGTTGTGGGGAATCCTGAGAATCTTCAACTTAACTTGCCATGCCAGCCAGCCTCCTGCAGGGGCGGCCAGGCAGAGGCTGGGACAGTGTGGGGATGCATCTGAGCAGACCACCAGCACCTATCATTTTTAGGGAAAGGAGGCAGGTCTGCAAGTAATTAATTAGTGGTGGCTGGGAATGTGCATGAGACAATGTGGTAACACGCTCTTCAGCTAGATAAGGAGCTGGAGGGTTATCTAATAACTGGCATTTTCCTTTTTTTTGACTGTGGCAAAATCAGCCACAAACATTATGTTTCTTTGACCAAAAACTGATCAAAGAAACTCCTTTCCCTTCTCCCTCAGTGATGGGGAAAGGAAAATTGCTGCTGCTTTTTCTTTCTATATCTTTGCTGTCTGGTGAATTAAAAAAAAATTGGCTTAGAGTTAGACTTTGACTGTACTTGTGGATTCAGTGACTTCAGTGTGGGGGTGAAAGTTAGTACTCCTGAACTTCTGCTTTAATTTGTGATGAAGATTTTCTAGGTGACGTAGGGGCAAGTTATCAAACACTAGCTCCTCCTTTTTCCCACAGAAACTCAGGACCAGTTTTTCGGGGTGTTTTTTGCAACTGTGTCTCAGAATAAGTTAGAGAATATTTGATATCCCTAGACTGCCTGTATGGTGTGCTGTGTTCTGTTTCTCTCCTTGTGCAAAATTTTACTTTGTCTAGAAAACTGTCTCAAGTTTTCTTTGGGCACTGTGCTTCTAAAAAATACAGCCTGGACACTTGCATTGATTCCTACTATCCTGACTTATTAGTATAAGTGTGCCAGAAACTTTTCCCTGTATACATCCCCTTCCCATTAAGAGGACAATGGGGTCTTGTGCAGCCTGTGTATTTTCCTGCTTACTTTTTTTTCTAATTCTTTGTGACAGGACTAATGCCATCAAGTGTATCAGTTAGTGCTGGGCATTTTTGTCATGCACAACCACCTCGGTTGAGACCACCAACTCATTTTCCCTACTGGGCTGCAGCCCAGAGAGGCAGTGACTGCTGTCAAGGCTGGCCTCACTTGCACCTAGGATTTACAGGTGAAAATCTCCCAGAGGAATGCTAAGATCAGGACAGCTTGTTCCCTGCCAACCTGTGCCAACCTGGCTGCCCTCAACAGCTTCAGCCTGATCTCATGTGTTAACCAAACTGAACCTTATTTTTTCATTAGGTCACAAGAAGTTACGAAAACTAATTGCTTCTGCACAAAATGAACAGGTATTTTAGATTTTAAATGCTGAATTGCAATTGGCAAAACCACCTAACCTAACCTAACCTGCTCAAATATCCCTGTATTAACCTACACTTAGGGAAAGGCTTTCTTGAATATAAGGGACCTAAACACTCAGTTAAATGCTTCTAGTAATGAAGATAGAAGTAGTGCACAGAGCCAGGGAATGTGCAACTTTGTGCCCTTATTTAAATGGTGCAAAACATTTTAAATGTTCAAACTGTATTTCACCAAATAAAAAAAGCCAGTTATAGTTTAATTTAAAGAAATAATAAGTAATTCCAGTATATGTTATCTCACATCTGTAGCTGCTCCTATTTCCAAAAAACTCTCATGTTAATTCCTCTAATGAAGTTCTATCGACATCTTTGTGTATTTAGCTTGCGGAAGGTACTAATTTGTGAAATCTTCACTACTCGTCTCATTGCAGCATGCAAAAATCGTATATGTGGCTATATCAAAACACAATCTTGTATTAAAGTTATATTTGTTTCAGACCAAGTTGTCCTCTGAGGAGCAAAGTGGCATAAAAAGTGTGGGGGAGGGAACTTAATGTAACACTTAATGGGAAGTCCATTTAAACTCTCTAGCAACTGGAACTAATGGGGACAGACAAGGTTGTGAAATGTGAGCCTACAAGATCTCCACTGAGAGATATCCATTCCACTTTGTCCTCCCAAGCATCACTTCCCAGAGATGCTGGGTTCTTTTTTTTCTTTGAATCAATTCACATGTTTATGAATAAGAGCAGTACCACAGTGATTTGTTTGTAAAGGTATTTCTTGAAATCCAAGAAATCTTCCCAAAAAGATAGAGTGTTCTAAACATCACTTTAGGCTGTTGGCTTTCTGAAGTAGCATGTTGTTTCATTTTGCTACCCAATGCAGTGAATTGGTCTCTAACCTTGATTTGCTTCCCACAGAAAACAAAACAATTTTTGTTTATATTTCCCCAATGAAATGAGTTTTAATAATAGACATTTGTTGCATTAGAATTGGTAACAGTTTACCCTTACACAATCCTTAGAGAGATAGCAGGTGTTAAAGAGTAACTGCACCTTGAGCAAAGCTTTCTGTAGCAGCACAGCAGGGACTATTGTAGATAATGAAAGAGAGGATATTTTAATGAAAGAAAATATCTGCAGACAGGCATGGTCTGCGGGTTTCTGCATCTGATTTTGAACATCTGAACTAATTCTATCTTAGACACTGAACAGTGTACCAGATGAACACTCTGGACAGCTGAACATCTATGAGCATCTGAACTATGAACACCTGATCATTTTAGAAATGTATTGGAGAAATTAAGTAGAAACACACCTGCATGTTCTTCCTATTAGAATTCAGATTCTGAGTCTGGTGTAACCAACCACTTTTAATAATCGAAAATATGTTTTATTACTTCGTTTGTTACAAGTGTAACTTTGTGTCAAGCTCAGTATGAACACCCACTGCCATACTACCAGCCTAATTCAGGCTACTGAGCACCCTGTGACTCCTGATGCAGAGGGCCCTGAATATGCTGAAAGGGACAAAGTAGTCTCAGAAGGTAGACAGGAGAAAAGAATTCCCTAGGCTGGAAAAAGAAACTCTTTTGATTTCAGAGTGGTGGAGGGAAAGGAGAAAAAGTAAGGAAGAAAAACACTCCACTGATCCAGCCATGAAGAACTGCAAACGTTGATGAGTAAAGACTAAGGAGAAGAGCAGACTTCTGGGATGACATGAGGATTTAGCCAATTGGATCCCGCACTCACCTCTTAGTGACGAGGCATTCCAGGTCATCTGCTCTGCATGAATCATATTTATTATTATTTTCCTGGTCAGTCAGCTGGCTGGAAGATGGCTGCCATGGTAGTGAGAAAGCCTTCTGGACCTAGTTTGGTGTACAGTACCTTTGATATTTGTTGTATCTTTCCCCTAATAATAATCTGAGCTTAAAATATTCCTCTGTGGTGGTTTGGGGACTGAAGAGGAAGACAAATTGGTGAGAGAAAGTGGCCCGGTGGCCTGGGGGGCACAGGGAGTTTTGGGGCTGGATGTGACCTGCCCAGCACTTGGGTCAGAACAGCAAGAGCCCATTTTCATCACCAGAAACTGCAGAGAGACATGTTCCCTCCTCATGACCGGACCTGCCGGGCTGGGCTAGGGAGGGGATACC